>NDXZ01032568.1:0-11719 GCA_003055125.1 Paykullia maculata
AGTTTAAATGCAATTTTAAGCCGAAACTTGTTAAATGTATACATACACACATACATACATATTTCTGTACATACGTATCTATGTTCATAAGACCAACTCATTTTATATGAAAATAAAGCGTGTCCTTTACAAAAAGAAAAACAAATTTTCAAAAACACAACAAGAAAGCTTTTTTAAATGGTTTAACCCGAAAACGGTCACTCTTAAGAACAAAACATAATTATTAAGAAGAAAACATAACCTTGTTTAAATCTTGGATTCGAGACGAGCTTTTTCTTATGAATTTGTTGAATAAATCCCATCAGGATATGGCCTGGATAATGTCGATTTTGATGGAATTGGTCCATTGCAGCTTATAGACATACATATGTATGTAAATCCGCGACTTCAAAGAACCCGCCAAGATTTAATCTAACGAGGTAAAAATTTGTGCATTTGTTGGCCAATCATTCTTCCTCTGTAAGCGATAAACATTGCAAAATATCTATTACGGCTTTTGTAATGTATGTCTATTGTGAGCTCTAGCGCTTAGATGGTCTTACTAACGTTGTTAATGAAAAAACAAGAAACAATGATGCCGCCAGGCCAAATCTACGCCAAGTGGTTGATTTTTGTGATTCATGTTTCCTGGTAAATTTCGTGTTGGTTGATGTCATCCCATATATGACAGATTGTATGTTAACGTACCCACCTTTTGCTATGCTCCGAAGCTAACTCAGCCTCAAAATCACAATTGCTTTTGGTCACTTCCCTAAAGTTTTTAAGTCTAATGGACTTGATTTACGTAAAGTTTAAGTTTTCAATATTTAAATTCTTGTGCTTGGAAAAGAATTAACTGCCTCAGATTATCCTCCATATTACAGATATTACAGAGATGCCTAGGGCCACCTTCCAGGAGTATAAGGAATTAATAATACATTTATCTTTTCGTTAGCATTGCTACAGCAAAATTAAGGTCATTTTCGAAACGCTCCGACGCCTACTTAGCAAACAAACAGGGGCTTAATTCTGTCATTCGATAGCGATCGAAAGTTAATAATTCCAATTGGATTTCAATTTCTATACCTAAAGCAAAGAAAACTCGCACGTTCGAGTAAAACTCGATCGCTATCGACTGACGGAATCAGGCCCTAGGTTGGCTACGATTATTTATTTTCAGCTGCCAATTAGTTGAATTAATTACTGATGAAGAATAAATTTACGATGCAAGATATGCCAAGTTTAGGAAATCCAAGTTTACTAATCCTATGCTTTGGGTTATCCCGCATACTTGTATGGACTCAATTTTTTTTGATTACTTAGACATTCATACAAACAATCGCTTTGTCAATAAGATAAAAGTCATCGTCTATTGTTTACGGTTAATTGAGTTTATGCTTCCAACTAAGTTGGATTTTGTTTAGTTTTCTTGCAAACAAACATTTATTATGCACCTTGTTGATAACAAATTTTTTTTCAACAGAACTTTAGGTCCTCTTCATACACTTCGACGCGTCAGATTGTCAGATGTAAAATTTGTCAAGTTAAACTTTGCGACATTTTAATTGTGTGTGCTTGGCAAAAATGCTCTGCTTTAAATAATCCTTCCTTATCCTTTTAGTTTTTCTTTGGCGAGCTGTTGCTGGCTAACTGCTTCGCACGCCAAACAAATTTATTCACAAAACATTAGAAAGTCAACTTTAGGAATAAGGGTCTAACATGTATGCCAAAAAGTTGGTGCAACAAACACAGGTTGCGAACGAAGGCTAACGATCAATACTTGTCTTTTAATTCCCATTAAGTTTTTAAATGTTACTTCGCTATTTTTAAGTTGTTGACATATTATTTCATGCTCGAGAATTGTGACATATCATATATCCAATCCAAGCCTCCATCACTCCAAATTCTTAAACAACATTCGTACATATTGCTTCAGTTACACAAATACAAATGTACATACAGTGGTGGTCTTATAATTAGAAACGACTTAACAGCATATACATTTGTAAATGTACTTTAAAAATTTAGTTCACAATATTAAAACTAAGACCTAGAAATAGTGTAAAAAAATGCACAGCATTAATATTATTTTTAGGAAAATTGACTAAAAACCAAAACAAAAATTAATACAATTTGAATATATCTTTGTGAAGTTTAACAAAATGGATATATCGTTAATTATTTTGTTGTATAATTTTTATTGTTGTTAAACGGTAGCGTATTTGCAGGGATATATTTTCCCCGCTTTGCTGCACCCACTGAAGTAATTCATCATTATTTCGTGGATTTTTGTCCATGAGATCTCTTTCTCAATATTTTGTTTGAAAAGCCAACACTTTACTAACCGTGAAGTGTGTTTTGGGTCATTATTATGCTGGAAAATGTAATGGACAGGCATATTCTCAAAGGAATACGGTTCCATTACATTTTCCAAAATTCTTTAATATTTATGTTGAGCCATTATTTCCGGAATTGGTATAATTGGGCGCCAAGAAAACACATTCCACGCAATAGCAGAGCCGTCACCGTGTTGTACCGTTTTCACAGTGTATCTGAGGCCCAAGACTTTACTTAGAGGACGTCTTACATACATTTTCTGTCAGATTGAAACAAGTTTAACTTAAATTCGTCGCTCCAGAGAACTGTTTTCAATTAATGTAAAACTTTATTAAGCATTGCCCTTGCAAACAGTAACCGGTTTTGGTTTCTGCGGTTTTCTTTTCTTTAGGTCTTAAAAGAAGATACACTTTTATTTTATTTCCCTAAAACATCGTTTCTAATTACGTATCCACCACTGTACATGTTAAAGAGCATCATTGAATAAAACTTTAAGCTCATTATACATACATACATACATATTTTCTTGTTTTTGTTTGTTTGTCTGATTCGTTTATATTTTCTTGGGCTGTTTTGTTGCCGCTGCGAGTACAATAAAACATTTTTGTGCAACTATTGTCCCCAAGAAAAACAACATAGTACATATAATATTGTAATTTGCTCAACAGGATGACTTTTTAACCCACATTTTTATACGGTTTGCTCTTAAAATGAAGATAAGCAAACAAAAGAAACCGACTCCTGTCTTTTCCCTTGCGGAAAATAAAAATGAAAATTCGCACACAAAAAACAACGGGTGGTGACAATAGTCGAGGCTCCGAAAGAAATATGTATAAGAGCAGCGACAACTTAGTGCAAGAGTGTGGGTGTGTGCAACAGCAACTATTCAAAGACGCACATACACGACAAGCAACAAATGAAGATGAAAACTTAAAAGACATTATTCTTAGATGTTTTCCAACTATCTATGCATGTACGTATGTTTGTATGAACTACCAACAATCTACAGCGAGTACAAACAAGCAACATACAAACAAACTGCATATAATTTTCAAATCGTATGTTGCTGGTAGTTTAGTTGTTAGTGCTACACTAATAGACACGAACAGCACTAGTCGATTAAATAATTTTGCTTTCTCCTATGTGGATAATATTTAACTGTTAGTTTACAAAGACAAGTCTGTTTATAGGAAATAAATATATGTATATACAAATATTTTATACATATAAAATTAATTCAATTCAATTCAACTCAATTTAATTTAATTCAATTCAATTCAACTCAATTCAATTCAATTATATTTAATTTAATTTAATTATTTAATTCAATTTAATTCAACTCAATTCAATTCACTTCAACTTAATTCAACTCAATTCAATTCAATTCAATTCAACTCAATTTAATTTAATTCAATTCAATTCAATTCAACTCAATTCAATTTAATTCAATTCAACTCAATTAAATTCAATTCAATTCAATTCAACTCAGTTCAGTTCAGTTTAGTTAAGCTCAGTTCAGTTCAGTTCAGTTCAGTTCAGTTCAGTTCAGTTCAGTTCAATTCAATTCAATTCAATTTATTTCAATTCAATTTAATTAAATTCAATTCAATTCAATTCAATTCAATTCAATTCAATTCAAAGCAATTCAATACAATTTAATGCAATTTAATTCAATTCAATGCAATTTAATGCAATTCAATTTAATTCAGTGCAATCCAAAGCAATTTAATTTAGTTCATCCCAATTTAATGCAATTTAATTCAGTAAAATTTATTTTAATGCCATTTAATTCAATTCAGTTCAATTCAATCCAAAGCAATTCAGTTCAATTCTTAATGGAATTTAATTCAATTCGATAAATTTCAATTCAATTAAGTTCAATTTAATTCAATGCAATTCGATTGAATTGAATTTAATTCATCTCAATTCAATGCATTTTAATTCGATAAAATTCAATTCAATGCAATCCAATTCAATTCAGTTCAATTTAATGCAACTCATTTCAATGCAATTCAATGGAATTTAATGCAATTTGATTCAATGCAATTCAATTTAATTCAATCCAAAGCAATTCAATTCAATTCATCTTAATGGAATTTAATTCAATTCTTATCGAATTTCAATTCAATTAAGCTTAACTTAATTCAATTTAAGTCAATTAAATTCAAAATAGTTCAATTCAATGCAATTTAATTCAATTTAAATCAATTCAATTTAATGCAATTCTATTCTATTCAGTTTATTGTAATTCAATTAAATTCAATGCAATTCAATGCAAATAAAAATAATGCAATTTGATGCAATTCAATTCAGTTCAACTCAATTCAATTCATTCGGCATACATATGATTAAAATAATATTAATGCACTATAGTAATGAATGAGGAGATACATTAAGTATAATAATAACACTAACAAAATTTAAAAATAACATATATGACAATAATTTAAAGAGACGATAGGGCTTATTAAAAGCAATATTGGAACTAATTGCTAAAATAATGTGGTAGCTGACGTTTGTAAAAAGTCTTGGATAAATTAAACATCTTCTCTAATAAAGAAAGATTTTTCAAAAATATATAAATTTACTAAACTTCGGAACTCTTGGGAGTGTATGGGCGGAATCTGAGATACATAATAGAAATTTTCAAAGAACCTATTACAAAGTTGCTTTAGACTTTTAAAGGTTATGTAGGGATAAGGGAAAGTTGGAGACAGTAGGGTTCAAGGAGGAGTTAGGTAAAGTTGTTGTTGGAAAATCAAAGGTGCTAATTGTTTGAAATAAAAATATCCGGGTTAAAAATAAATAAATTGTTTAAAAGTTACTATCATGACAACTATTAAAAACATTAAATAATTGAGTTGAGATAATTGGTTTCAGCAGCGAGAAGAATTTTGGTAATTTTTTCATAGATGAGTTCCACATCACTAACGGCCGTGTATTACTTTAATCATAAAATGAACAAAAAACAAAAAGTAGTAGACAAAATAAGAAAACAAAAAGAAATATGGTGGCTTTATTTATGGCTCTTTTACATTCTCAAAAGTTTCTGAATAAACATACGTTACAAAGAAAAAAAAAACAACAAAAACAAAGAACAAAAAAATGACTGAATGAAGAAGAATGACACACTGCTGCACTCAATCTTAAACATACGTATTTACGACGGCAGGAATAAATTTAGAAATAATATGTTTGCAGTTAAACACCTGCTGTGATTTAAGGCAAGATGATACATTTTTAAAGAAATGAAAATAAAAAGGAAACTATGATAAATTCTTATTTTCAATAAAGTTATGAACTTTTTCATTAAATAGACAATTTCTTCTTTTCGTTTTTTTTCCTTTCTGATAATATTATTGGTCCAATCAACACATTAATAAAGGGTTGATTGCAATTCTTATTTTTAAACGAACGAATATAAAGAAACTAACGAACACCTTACTTCCTGCCAATCATACAATTATATGGCCAATCAAATTGACGTCATGGTCAATGATGCTGCCAAATTGATGAAAGAAGAAATTTTGCTTTTTTTCTGGGTAACTTTTTCATTTTGTTTTTTACTATTATTTGTTATTTATTTGAAACTATTGATAGATGTTTTTTATACATGTATGTATGTAAAAATAAACTTTTATTTATGTAAATGAATCAATGTACAATAGGGGGTATCATTTTTCTAAAGATGTGATGATTTTTATACGATTTTTTTTCGCCCGAAGTCGTAAGTAATGTAAGCGTACGTAAAGCTGAAGTTTTACGAAGATTTCTTTGTACTTTTAGGTTTTCCTGTTGATTTCTTTTATTTCAAACTAGTAAAGTATTAACTGGCGATTATTGTTAAGGGAGTTGATATTTACTAGCAGCCGTTAGATTTCAAACTCACGAACTGATATTAAGAGCAGTGTTTATGTGCTGATTGCATAGAAGTTTTTAAAAAGTTGAATAGTTTTAGGATTTCATAAGACAATAAGTTATTATCATACGCAAGTGGTAGGCGAAGAACATTCTTTTAAAGAAACTATTTTAATCTTTTTTGAAGATTGTAAAGTTTATTACCTTACCAAGAGACTAAAGCGTCCATTGTGATTGTTTGAGGAGAAAGGGGGTTTTAAAGGAAGAAATTGAAAAAAAGAGAAAAAAAAAATAGTAAAGTCTTAAAAAGGGATATTAGCTAGAGACGAGATGTTCAATTTAATCTTTAAGTTGGCTATGTTTAGTCTCTAGAAATTAGTTTGGAAACCTATAAGCAAAAACCAAGTAAGAAAAGTTCTAGTCATCGTTTGAATATCACTTGCCATTGGGAATTTGGCAATCTACAGCATTTGCCCAGCTTAAGTTTGCAATATCCTTTCTGTCGATTCCTTCGTAGAACCTATAAAGAACACTTACTTAAAAATGTTTTAGAAGACGTATGTAAGTCGTACAGTGGAAAACTACAAAGAATGATCTGATTTTACTACTACCAATGAACACTTATCATAGCAAAAGTGTCAATTTCAGTTTTCTTGTAGTCACTTAGAGACTTTTATAACACGGCTTGATCGTCATCAGGGTTAAATTAAGATAGTTTATTAATCCTCTCGAAGGACTACAACAATATTCGGTGTTATTCAATTTTGATTATTAATTATCAAGACGAATTATCACGATAACTTAGTTTGCTTTTAGGTTTGTTTAATTAATTAAAGTTTGGTTCATTTCTTGTTTTCTCGGACATAATTATTCGGTCGCCATATTAATTTGAAAATATATGTGCTAATTATGGGCTAATTAGTTTGGGAATGGTTGATGTCGACCTGTAAATTCAACTGGCTCCTTTTAGATTATAATTATATTACAATCCCCGAGACTTTTTGGCATATTTCCCTTCTTTTATGGGTGACCCTCGATGGTTGCCAAATTTTGTTTATTTATACTAAATTCCATATAAACTAAATGAGAATTATAATGACTCTTTACATAATAAAGGTTTACGCTAACAAATGCTACTACTATTTCATGCATGTGTGATGCGAATTACTAAAGCATCGTTTACCCTTTAAGGAAAAGCGATTGGACTTTTACATTGTACGTAGGATTATTTTCAATTTACAGTTTTTTGGTCAAAGGTTTTCACCAATGTAGAAACCAAATTTGATAAGAAAACATTTAGAGGGAAAAACCAAGACTTTAGTGGACAAAGCCTGAGTCATATCAAATAGCTTTTTTAACTATTTGGAATTTACTATGCGAAAAACACTGCATTAGTTTTTTATAAAGACATAAGAATGCTTTTAACTTTGTCAATGATGACGCAACGAAAGGAAAATTTTCTAATAAAAAAGTTTAACAAATTAGTTGATAAAGCTAAAGGCAGTGACACATAACAAAAGATTTTTTATATTATTTAAAGTTGACTTCTTATTATCATTTTTATTAGAGATAGGCCCTTTGTTTTATGAGGCCTTGGGTTTGTTTAAAATAGATAATTAAGTAGTTCTTTTTTGTAGGACACCATATACAGCCCTTGAAGGCCCTCCAATGAACTTGTAAAAGCAGAGCAGTCACAAAGAATATGCTTCGATGCTTCTGCACTATTGGATCTTGGTATTAACAATAGTAAACTGATGTCCTTTAGGGCCAAAATTTCCCATAAGTATTTTAAGATCCCTCTCTTTTTTCAGCGAAAGTTTTTTGTTGTATAATATGTTTCGAAACAACTTAATGAACCAGTTAGGCTATCTTTAACATAATGTAGTTTCCCAATTGCAAAAACATAATTAACAAATTATTCTATTCTCTGACATATATCCTTGAGATGCTAGAGGAGGATTTAGGTGCAACAAAAAAGACAATTCGACCTTTGATGTTCGCTAAATAGATGGCCCACTTGTTTCCTGCAGGGCCCAAGTTGATATTCCCTTTCAAACTAAATGAATAATTATGATCTTGGCCGTTAGTTGTAATATAATTTTAAAACTGTTATTCTTTAGTTTTCCTTATGAAAGTAATTAATATTTAAAAATCTTATTTTTGCCTACTAAAACATAATAGATCAAGATGTGCAACCCCCAAGTATAATATTAATGTTATATATACATATGTATATCTTTTTTACACAACCAAAATTTGTTGCCTTACAATGAAATGAAATACCCTAATATATGTATTTTTTCTAATAAATTACTTTCTAATGAAAACGAAAATAAAAATTTTTAATATTTGTTGAACTAAGTCGACGATTTGAAACACTACTTGCAGCAAAACTTTGTAACCATCATTAACATATGGGCTTTAACTATTGGGACCAACTACAATATTAGTTAAGTAAATTAGGAAATTAAAAGAAAAATGATTTCGCTTAGTCAGCCAGGCATATGTTCATAGAAATCAATAGGAAATATTTGGTAACTATGTGGGTTAAATGCATGGGTGATGGTATAAACACATACATACATACATACATATTCACTATTATGTTTTACTATCCTTTACATTTAGATCTTTACTTTATTCATTTCATGTTATTTTCCTCCTCTTCTTTTTTATTCATCCATAATTGTGTTACCTTTTGGCAATTTTCTTCAATACCAAACATTATCAATTATGTATTGAACAGCATCAAAGGAAATAGTAAAGTTGGTTGAATGTGTAACGGAAAGAGATACATTTGTGGCAGGGCGAAGATAAAGTGGCTGGTTAAAAATGGCAAAATGTAATGAACAAAGGCAAACCACATTCGAACGGTTGTGCAATTTTGTTTTTTAAGATTTTTCAACGTGTTAAGGTCCAGTTGCTGTAAAAAGAGAGAAATAATTAAAGAAACAAAAAAGTGAAGAAATTTTGGTTTCTGGTTAATCATAGAGTTGACTTAAAGCAATGCAATATTAAGCAAATGAAAACTTTTTGCAGTATAATAAAATTATATATTTTTTCTTTAAAAAAGGAGAAGTTTTATTTTCAAACAGTTTTTGCAGGCTTCCAGTTGCTTTTCAAATGCTTTCAGATTATTGGCGTAGATATATGATTTAACCTTTGTATTTCCAAAAATTAAATTTAATGCCGTCAAAAAGCACATGAGGTTACTGATTTAGTAGAATAACTGTGTGTGTTGTGTGTTATTTAGCATAGAACTCCTTTGTACTCAAAGCACATTAAAGCTCTCCAATTAAGGCACCCACCGTTGACTATAATGTTCTGACCATAATCTTTTTTGAAGACATATAAATCATTGACTCCAACGAAAAAATAAACTATTCCAGACAAGTAAGAAAGTTATAGTTGGTCAAGTGCCCGACCATATTATGCCCTACACCAAAGTTTCGACAAATGTCCGGCAGTGGCATCAATTATGTACCGATTTTTGATAACTTATTAGAGAGATTTATGCTTACCTAAAGCAAATTTCTAGTCAATTTTACCTTAATTTCATTGTTTTAAAGTTTTACAAGCATTGATATGATTTTCAGAAATGGGTTTTATATGGGAGTTATGGAATCGATAATATTTATATTTAAAAGATAGTTTTCCGTTTATATAAAACTTATTTAAAACGAAATTTAATTTGAATTTCAATATACCCAGCAAAAACTTGCATTGCTTTGTAATGAGTTAAAACGATAAAAATACAGTAACTGCACTAACTACTTACCTTTTGGCATTTTAACCCATTACTTTAACACGGTGATGTCATTGGAGTCAAATACTTACCTCGCTCCCTTAAAAATAGGGACTTAAATAAGTCATTACCGCGCTCGCTGAGAAACAGGGACTTTGTGAAGCCATTACTTTAATGTCATTAGGTAACTACTTACCATCAACAAATAAAGCAGCCCTTTAGATTATAAATCAGGAATTATGTGAGTCAATACTTTTAAAATATTATATAAATACTTGCTTTTAATAAGTAAAATATCCAATTGATTGCATGGGCTTACATAATTATTAATAATGTATTACATTCGGGAGGCCCAATGATCCTTATAGGAATTTATAAAAATTCGGCTTCGTTAAAACAATACTGAGGTTTGTTATTTCTGTACGTTACGTTTTACAGAAACACTTAGAAAAAAACTTTTAGAGTCGGATTGAAAACCGTCATGAAATTCATAAACCTCCGTCATAAATATAATTACTTACACCGCGTTACACACATTCTATCCTATGACCCAAATGTACTTTTTCGGAAAGGGGGGGAAAAAATAAAAATACACGTGTATCGGCGATTTTCATGTACACGTCAGAATTTTTTTTTAGGAAAATCTGAGAGTTGATAAAAATGTTTTTTTTAATTACCTTTTTTCTTTTTTTTTTTAAATTTGACGTGATACAAACATTTCAACGAGTCTGCCTGCAAAAATTCAGCTCGATTGGATCACGGAAAAAGGTTTAAAAATCTATCCAAAGTCTTTCACACAGGCGGACAGACGGACACTACGAGCTTTATACTTTATATATAAAAAAAAAATTTCTGACGTGTACATGAAAATCGCCGATACACGTGTATTTTTATTTTTTCCCCCCTTTCCGAAAATGTATATTTGGTTCATAGCTTAATGAACATAAAGATGATTTTCAGTAGGGGTTCTTATATGAAAACTAGGTCTAATTATGGCCTTAACTTTACGAAACTCAGTAGGCGAATTTAAATATGTTAACAAATTATTTGTAGCGAATTTTATTTCCATGCCAATATTTTCAAAGGTTTTAAAGGTATTAAAGTGATATTCGAAAATAAACCTTGTTAGGGAGTTAGGGCCAATAATGGATCAATCATTTTAAATTTCGGTAAATATATTGCGTTTCTATAAAGCTTGTTAATGTTAAATTTTATTTCAAAACGAGTATTTAAAAGTTAGTCGTAGACTCTTAAATCCAATTCCGAAATGGCGGTTGTGTGGGGGCTAGTGAAAATCATGGACCATAAACTTTAACCAAAATAAAAGTGTTAATTCCTTGGCCTAAAACAACAATAATAAGGTTTACACCCGTTGACAGATGGACGAACAGATATATCTAAAATACTACAAACATATTGAATGTGAATTTATAAAATGTTAAACTAATTCAGTAAATAATTTTCAGTTGTCTAAAACAATTTATTTAGACATTAAAAATTTATATATTGTAATGCATTTCTTATCAATTGAACATTAATACTTTTCAATTGAAATACACGCATATTATACGCTCACATACAACTGGTGTATGTGTGACTGTGTGTGTGTGTGTCTGTGTAGATAAAGGAAAAAATAACGAATCTTTATTAAATTGAACTGCATTGTACAAAAGAAAAACTAAATAAAAATTCCAAACTCACTTCACGTTGTACATACATATACATAAGTACATACATATATATGTATGTGTTTTATTTAATATACAGACCATGATACAAACAAACATATACTTCTATCTT
>NDXZ01032585.1:0-10054 GCA_003055125.1 Paykullia maculata
AAGTCATCGATGACAAAGAGGTATTAACAGATTTTTGCAATTAAAAATATAAATGCTATAAAATGTTAGCGTTGCATTAAATTAGAGGAAATCTTTTAATTATTTTAAATTTTATAATTTTTAATTTAGCTTTATTTGGGCTCAAGGTCAATTTCTATATTTGAATAAAACTCTTTTTTGTTTTTTTAAATATGACTTTGATTTTAATTTTATTTCGAATTAGGTCGAAGAAAATATTAACAAATACAAGGTGAGCCAAAAGAAGTCATCCGATGTTGTTTGGCTCTCATTTTTTTTCTAAATTAAAAACTTCGATTCTATTTTTTAATTATGTTTATTTGAACCTTAGATGATACCGGCCAAATGGGCGCCGCGGCGCCGTCACAAATGATTGCTATACGGCATTTTTCATCACTTCGGCGAGAACTTCTGGCGACAGATTCTCGCACTCGTGTCGAATGTTGTACTTGAGGGCTTCGAGGGTTTCGGGCTTGTTCACGTAAACACGGGACTTCAAAAAACCCCACAAAAAAGCCTGAAACGGTTAAATCGGACCAATGTAAATCGCCAAAATGAGAGATGAGACGACCCGGGAACGCTGCCTTCAGAATATCGGTTGTGGCTCGCGCAGTGTGTGCCGTTGCTCCGTCCTGTTGGAACCACATGTTCTCCAGTCCTAATTCGTTCAATTGCGGCAGAAAAAACTCGGCTAACGTGGCCCTACAACGCGCATCGTCCACTGTTGTCGTTTGACCAGCGGGGTCCTCGAAAAAAATGGCCCGATGACTCCTCTAGCGTGAACAGCGCACCATGCAGTCACTTTGAGCAGGTGTAATGGCTCCTCGTGCATTACTTGTGGATTATTGGTGCCCCAGAAGCGATAGTTTTGGTCGAAAAATCGTCCACTTCGGCATAGACATGATTGTTCCGCGTTCTTGGGGAGTGTATCGCTCCATGGCCTGTTCACTTGTATTCTACATCTGTCTAGTTTACAAATGTCAAAACAGATTTGACATTGGCCGCTATTTGCAAAAATAAGAGCATCTTCCAATAGGGTTATTTCTTTTGGCCCACCAAATTTTATTTATCTAAAGTCTTATATATTTTGGAAACTATGTGAAATTAAACTGGCATCATAAATAGGATATTCTGTTAATTTTTTTAATTTTTTCAGCTAAAATTATTGCCAAAAAAGTTTAGCATTAAGAATTTACCTTTTAAAACTAAATTGTATAGAAAAGAAGGAATAAAAAAATTTAATACAACTTGACAATTGGTTAAAACCTAACATTATGTTCTTCTATTTAGACCTGAACTTACCAAGGCTATGAATGCAGTAAATTATGCTGTTTGACAATCCAGAAAACCCATCACTCGAATATCTCCTAACACAAGTCACACAAAAGTCATATACTTCTAAAGTTTAAAACAAACCTGTTTATCACTCTTTATTTTTATAAATATAAAAATAATTTATCAAGTACTTATCTCAATACTACTTCATAAAAATGTAGGCATTTAAAAAAAAAACGTAAACGAAAACTGTCGCCGATTGCAATCTCTTCAAATAAAAATGTGTGTTTGTGTTTATTTAACGTTTCAAGAAAAACTCACAAATTTGCAAGTTTCGCTTGTTTTTCTTTCTCCAAAATACAAAAAAAAAGAATAAATTTATAACGAATTTGTTCTCCTGAAAAGCAAAGAAAGAAGTTTTTAAACAAAAATCTGTAAACAAAAAAAATGTCAAGAAAAAAAAATATGTCGGCGTCAGCTTGTCCCGTCATACAACCTGTTTTTGTTGCAATATTGTTACAGTGGGTGGTTTTTCGTTATGATGCTTACACACATACATTCATATGTACGTTGATAAATGCAAAAGCAATAACATGTAAGTGTATATACACAATGAAAAAGCTTTAAAAGACATGGTCCAGCGATTGAATTTTGTTTTGTTTTGTTTTGTTTTTTTTTTGTCAATTTTATCAACAATTGTTGCCACTGTAACGAAAACAAACAGCCTGAAATTGGAGAAAAACCATTTACTTTTGTTTGCAAAAAAAAACATTTTTTTTGTTGTCATTTTTCTCTTTTGCCTTAAGTGACACGCAGTCTTTTTATGAAATCATTTTTCTACACATTGTCTTCTTCCCTACATTCTGGTCATAAAGAAACCAAAAAAATCCTTCTGGTTTCCAAAATACTTATGTGAATAAAGAGAGATGGAAAAAAACTTTTATAAATGTGCAAAAATTGCAATAGAACTTTTGAAGTTGCAAAAGTTTTTCATTTATTTTTATTTGAATTTCCGATAATGTCTAGTTGGTGAAATATAAATGATTATTAGCAGTGACTAGAAAGCACACATGATAGTGTCCATATAAATATGAGCATATATTATATGGGAGGGGAAAGCATAAAAAACCTTATAATAACAGTAGCAAATCATAAGAACAAAATTTTAAATAAAAATATAAATAATGGTTGCTTTCGTTAAACATAGATTATTTAAGCCACTTATCAAGTTGTCATTACGCGGTTGAGTAATCAACATCAACTTCTATGATTCTGCCCTGCACTGGACAATGTCCGGGAAGCACCTTTTGGGCCCCGACAGACTGCATAGTCTGTCGAATTTGGCCGATACGAATCTCGCTAACCTAGAATTTTTAAAAAGGGATTGCGTTTTGTTCAATGACCGAGACTTAGACGGAATTACCGCTGCCGCTGCTAGCCAGATGACTTGAACGATGACACAATCCCTCAAGTCTAAGTCAGTACCTTCAATTTCTTGATTATTTTTGATCTAATTTTTCTTCTCTCTTTCTTTTTACAAAATGACCATATGTATTGGACCCGAGTGGGCTGCGTCTCTCTCCTTCTTTTGTAGCTGCCTGTTCCAGCTCACCTAACATAAGTCACTTGTAGACATAGAACATATCAAATTGCGCTCATAAAAAATTAGAGGTGTAGGAATATGATGGTTTTTGCTTGTCAGGCGTGATTTACACGTGAATCACTAGTGATAACACATTTACATTTGTAGATTGATATTATTTTATCATTTTTATACAAGATATATATGAGAAATAAAAAATATTTGATGTGACAACTCCTATATCGTATCTATAACCAAAGTTGGTTTAATAGCTTAACGGTCTACACTTAATAGAAAATAAGCAAAACTTTGGCGCAAAATCATCGTTCATTATGTGTTAATTGTATTCTAGAAATAAAGCCCGCAATACTGACAGTTTTTTTGTTATGTTCAAAAATACTCACACCACAACAAAAAATTAGAGATTTCTACTTTGTCATTTAAATTAAATTTTTTAGATTTTTGGCAATTTATTAAATAAAAATTAACAAAACTTGACTACCCTTTAAATTTAAACAAAATGATAGAGTTCTGCTAACTTTGCGAACCTTTAGTTACTTGATTTAAAGAAGAGATTTTCAGAATTTGGATTGCATAATAACTTGGATTGCCCTTAAATTTTACTAAAATAAAAATTACAAAGAAAGAATCAACACATTTTTTCAAATTTCACCCTAAAAATTAAATCAAAATAGATATGTAGGTATATATGTATTTTTAGGTCAAACGAAACTTAAGTTATTTTTTTATTATAAACATTACAGCAGATAACTACGAATGTAATCCATTGGGAACTGCCTAATAAAATGTTTTTTTTTTCTTTCACAAAATCTTTCCTCTAACGAAAGTATAAATGATAAACAAATTAAAAGGGCAAATAACGTAGACTAAAAAACATCTGTAAACTAAATTAAAAAAATGTATTTTTTTCCTCGACATTTCTTTATTTAAAAACATCTTTTTATCCTTGATTTATACTTACTTAGATAACTACATAAATATACGTTAAAAATTTGATTGCAGTTTCAGTAAAACCCTTTAATTTATAATTCTTTTTACACAGTATGAGTTTCTATTCTATTTGTACCCTTATATTTTTATTTTCTTGTTTTGTTTTTGTTTTTCTCTAATGTCATTATCCTTTTGAAATGCGCCTCTTTCACTTCAATGGGGAAGCAAATGGAAAATGCTATAACACTAAAAGGGTTTTTTAAGTAACTGGGCTCCATTAATAAATAAGAAAAAACCAACAACAACAACATGGTGCTGTTATTAGCATATAAACATAAATACAGACATAAATACAAAGCATAGAGCAATAGTGTATGTGTTTAAGTGCGAAAGTGTATGTAAATGGATTGAATTGCCCTTGTAGTAGTTGCGCTCATAATTATATTATCAAAGATACCAAAAAAAGCGTTGCTTCTTGTGCAGTATTCGGCATTTTTGTTGCTTTTTTTTTGACCTTTTTTAGTTTATTCATGGTTTGAAAACTAATTATGCTTATGGAATTATGGGGATTCTCATAAATTAAAGTATTTTTCCATGTCGTTTTCTAAGTGTATGTAAGTGTATTTGTTTATATGTATATAATTCATACACATTAAGGTGGGGCAAATTTAGTTAGTTTTCGGACACAAAATAAAGGTTCAAATAAATGGGCGAAATTGAAAGTTAAAAAATAAAAAATTCTCTAAAAATATAAAACTTTTTGAGTTTTTTTTTTAATATAGAAAATTCTCTATGAATTCCCCTTCACCTAAGGTAATAAGGATATATATAGGTTTGTCATTCCGTTTGTAATTTCTACAATATTCAATTGCGACCCCATAAAGTATATATATTCTGAATCCTTATAGATAGGGAAGTCGATTTAGCCATGTCCGTCAGTCAGTATGTAAGTCTGTTGAAATCAACTTTTCTAAGTCCCCCGATGTCGTACGGACACGCTATTGCTATCAAATGATCAGAAATTTTCCCGAGACTCTTGCTATTTAAAAAACGCTATCTAGGTATAGGCAAACAATATTTTTTTTTTGGGAAATTGCCTTTTGGGAAATTTTTAAAGGAAAAAATTTTCGAGAAAAAAAAAAAAAATTTTCGAAATCTAAGCAAAAAAAAAAGATTTTTTTACACTAAAATTATTATAGTTATGTGTAAGACATGCCTTTTTGGGAAATTTAAAAAAAAAACTAATTGGCCCAGAATTAGCAAAGATATAGGCGAAAAACCTAAATGGACTTAAATTATTATCATAAAAAAATTAAGTTTTCTAAGTCTTTAAATACTTTTCGAATATGTAAATACATACGTACATACATAAGTATACATATACACACATACATACAGAAATAAAAAAAATGTAGTGAATGGTATATAAGATTTGGCGCTCTTACTTGTTTATCTTGCGTTTCTGTTATTAAAAAGTTTTAACGCACTTCACGTTGTTAATTATTATTGAACCATTTTTAAAACTATTAGAATTTTAAATTTTTAAACGTTTCTCCACTTTTTTGCGAAATTGGGTTTCAAATAGGAGCTTTGACCAATTACAAATCGATCATTACGAAAATGTATTAAGGACATTTGGGTTCTTTGACAATAGTTTCTATAGGTCTTATATCTTTATTTGTATTCTTTAACGGGTATTTTAATAAAAGAGTTCATGTTAAAGTGTAGTTCTAAAAAAAATTCATATAAGGTATAGGTAAAATCTTAAAATGATTTAACCCTATATTAATAGGGCTCCAGTTAAATAAGAGTATAGAATTTTGTTAAAATATTTTAATTTTTTCGATCTGTAGTTTAGTTAGTAAATTTACATTGACAAACAAACATCGACCAAAAAGTGTCGAAAACTTGTACATGAAGAAAACATTGTTGACGCAGCTTGAGCGTTGAAGGACGAGAAAAGGGGCCCGTGACCACATGTGATGCGGCTGCATTACGGCCATGGAAGGGTTTAGGGCGATTGGGGCTCACCAGCTATCTTCCTTTTCGGTGTTGTATCAAGGATTTGTGAGTAGAGTGTCGTTTTTTTTTTTTAATTTAAATTTTTTTAAATTTTCATTCAAATTCATTTATTTAGAAATGTGTAAATTTTGTTTAAACTTCTTTTTAATTTTTTTACATACAAAACATTTTTATTAATGCGACAGTTTTTCAAATACTTTTCCCACTTGAGAATTTAAGAAAATTTTTAGGCCAAAAAAGGATTTGTGAAATTTTTTTTACGAATAGTAAAATTATTTTTGATTTTATTTTTTGGATTAATTTTAATTTGGCTTCCTTAGTCAATTTACTAAAGGATTGTCAATTATTAATAATCTGACAATGACAGCTTGTATGAATGACTGGCCAATCACATAAGTTGTTATGGATAGTTTTAATAAATTGATGTCTTTTGAATAGGATGGTAAAAACATACAAAACTATCACTATAATATATGCACATATTTACATATACTTAAATAACCAGTTTTCTATTAAAGACTTTCCTTTAAAACTGAGTAAAAAAAAATATGTTCCCAAGACAAATTAAATACATAAAGACAAAACATAAAAGAAATTTATAACCACACACACACACACACACCACCACCACTCTAGTCATACCCTAATAAGTTCAAATTAATGTGAGCGATGACAAATTCGTGTTCTCGAATAAAATAAATAAATATGTTAAAGAAAAAAAAAACATGCAAATTTTTACATCTACCCAGTGACCGACCAAAAAAAAAAAAGCAACCGAAAAAAAGGTTATGAAAAAACTAGTCAGACGACTTAAAAAATATTGTGTTACTTGACACACAATTTATTTCAAACAAAATGGGATGGATGATGATTAATGACAGGCCAAAAACACACAAAACACTTACTTGCATACATACAAACAGGACAGATACGGAAATGTTAATGGCAGATTGCTAGGATGGCTGATGATGATGACAATAGTGATGGCACTGGTGACGCTAATATTTCTGGCTGTCGTTGAGTTGAATCGAAATGATTGTTTGAATTTTACCCACAAAATGCTAAAAAGATAAAACGGAAAAAAACATATTATTTTTATAAAAGTCCATAAATAAAAGTAAATATACACATTAGGTTAACAATAAAAATAAAAAAGGACTAACAGAAAACTAAGAAAGTTTGTACAAAAAACAAATGATGATGATTAAAATAGATCGTCTTGGGAAAAAATTGTATGACAGAAACTTACAGGAAAAGAAACATCAAAAGGGATGTTTATTACTGCACGGAGAAGTTAATAAACTTTTATTAAGTGTATTTGACAAACCTGTCTTTTTGGTGTTTTGTCTATTTGAATTAATTTGTTTATATATTTTGACCATTTATCACTTGAAAGAAAATTTTATTAATAAAAAAAATGTATTTGATTTTTTGCAGACAAAATTTATTGAAAAATTAAAAAAAAACAATTCTGTTTAAACTAGTGTTCAGCAAAATACTTTTAACTTGCTTGGACCCGGGCTTTTTCGCTACCCCAAACTGGTTACTCAAACTTTCCCCTTTTTCCTTACCTAAATTTTTGTGTCTACAGATATTCCTGTTTTAAATTTTATTTAAATCGTACAAGTTTTTAATAATTAATACTATTTCCTGTTTCCTCCCCCTTTTTGTAGTTTTCACCCCAAGTTGTTCATGTTTATTGGTTAAGTAGTTACAAGGTCCACAAAAAAGTACCAAAATATAATTTTTACCCCCCCACTTTCCCAAATTTCAATAAAGTTCGACCTATCCAGTTTTTTTAAGACAATACAATACTTTTGATATTTTGTTTTTATATTCTTCTTTAGTTTAGCAGATATAAGGTTATCAAATTTTCCCTTTTTACCCTTTTTTAATCCCTTAATATTTGAATTTCAATAATCCCTCCTTAGCGGATCTATACGATAGGAGAAGACCCACAGCCCTAAGCTCATGTCTCTAGCTTTACACGTTTGGGCTGTGCGATAATGAATCAATAAGTCAATCAGTCATCTTACGCTTTTATGTCTCTCTATATAAATAGCAAATCTAAAGTTAATTTTCAGGGAAGAAATATAATTTAAAAATTTTTTATAACTAAAAAAGTTGTCAAAAGAATTTTGTCTGTGCTGTTTTTCTAGAACTCATTACAATCTTAATACTTCAGCTGTAAACGACACATATTTTGGCCATTTACTGCTTAGAACAACTGTAATAACTTGAACAACTTTTTTGATATACAAATTGTTAATCTTCAATAATACACTGAGTCAAACTTTTAAGATTGTTTAAAACAAACTAAAATACATATTTTTAACTCATAAAACAAAATATTTTTGATACGGCCAAAACATAAAACTTGCTATCACCTGCGACTACTCTATGTCCATCAAAACACCTAAGAAAGCAAATAAAATTATCAAAGATTGGAAAATTTTCCATTTTATTTAGAATTTAATTATTTTTGCAAATTTTATCTCAAGTAAAAGTTGAATCTTGTTTTATTTGAAAAAACTATATGCACGACGTTACATGTATTTAACTGGAAAACATGAAGCTTTCAATAAGCAATCTTTAAAAGTTCCTTAAATACATAAGTATTTAATTAGAAAATTTATTTAAGATCTTTAGGCCTGATTACAAACTGTATCCTTTATATTTTTACAACGTTTTGGGGTTTTCAGAAGTATGTGAATTATAATGGCAAATCAATGAATGTGCTTTAGCTTTGTTTTTAATCGAAATAATATCTGAAACTATTTCTGTTGACATACTATAGGACCTCTGTAAGGTATCTAAGACCAGGATAAATATCTTACTGAGATACCTTAAGGAAACAGGTTGGATCTATGTCTTTCTGCCCAATGGCACATTACAACTGACCAGTGGTGTGGTCCTATCAAAACGGTATCACTAGACGCAACTTAGCAACTTCTACGTAGCGAAGTACCACGTAATAAACCAACCAACTTCTCTTTAAAAAAATGTTTGAATAATATTTGACATAAAATTTTAGGCTACAAAAGGCTAATTTTTAGTTTAAGAGAAATTTTTTAAAGATTATTTTGAGTTGTGAAATTATAGGGTTACATTAAACGTAAATAACCAAATCTAAATCACAGCAAGTTTTAAGGATTATTTAATTTAAATGTTTTTAAAAACATGCAAAACAAGTGGCAGATAGAAGATAACTGCAATATCCAAAATATGTAAATGATGGTTACTTACCCCTTGCAACAACAACAAACAACAAAACACCAAAGCAACAACTAATATTCGTTGTCATAAACATTTTATTTGTGACACGCTCCATTATTTAGCACTATGGAACGTGAAAGAAATCTCAGATATTTTAATTTTTACGACTTTGTCGTTTGATACATTTTTTTTTTTGATATGTTTTTGTGAAACTGTAACTTTATTGTGCTACGAATTTTAAATAAGGACCTCATTGTCAGTACAGACTTTTAAATGTAAATGGTTTGTGAAAAAGGATGATGTAGACACGCACACATACATATGTATGTATGTATATGAGAAGTCAAAACTTAAGCTTATCAGAATATGCTAATATACAAATATTATTTTTATTTATGTATATTTTTTTTTTTATTAATATTAAACTTATCTTTTATTCGTTTTCTTGTTGTTTATTTGACAAGAATTATGAAAAGATTTTATTGTTTTTAAATTTAGAAAATTTGTATTCACTTAAAAGCACCAAAAAAAAAGGGGGTGTGTTTAGTACCACTTATGTCTAGAATATAGAATATGTAGTTTAATAAATGTGTTACGTTTCTTAACTTCTAAAGAAGTAATTTTTTGCTAAATAATAAATCTAAACAAAATAGACAAAAAAATGTTTGGACATTTTTAGTATCGCCATTTTGCTATATGTTTTTTTTAAATTATTATGAAGAGATATAAAATATAAAATATATAATAGTAATAAAAAATGTGTTTTAGGTTTTGCAATATTAAAAATTAGAATTTCATAAACTATAAAAACAATTATTTTTTTTGTGCATTTCAATTGCGAAAATACAAAAAAAAAACATTTTTTTTCTGTTATAACCGTTAAATATTGTAACCTGTTATGGGTATTATTATTTCAAAAATCTTGATGATGTTTCTTATAAAATTTCATTTCTTTTTCTTAATTTTTAACTAAATAATAATAAAAAAAAA
>NDXZ01032586.1:0-21379 GCA_003055125.1 Paykullia maculata
ATATATACCCTTATCACCTAAGGTGAAGGGTATAACAAGTTTAATTAGAATGCTAATATATAACCGTGTCATGACCATATATTATCATAACGTTTTTTTCCATGATCTATATAAAGTTCCATATAATCATTATATTTTTTTTCCATATGATCATAACTAGGCTTCTTATAACCATAATATGATCCCATATAACTATAAATTTATTTCGTTTTACCATAATATGATTCCACACAACCACAGTATAGTCCCACATGATCATAATATATTTCCTTGCGACCATAATATGACTCCACCTAATCATAATATGATCCCACACAACTATAAATTGATTTGGGAGAACCATAATATGATTCCAGTCAACCATAATATATTTCCACCTAATCATATTATGACTAAATGAATATTGTTGTTTTTTCGTATATGTACACACATACATATATACACATTTTTTTAATAATATTAATTGACACATTTGTATTTTTTGTCACTTTTTATATTAGTTTTACTTACCTCTTTAATTGTTATATTTTACTTCACTTTCCTTTTGTTTTTATATTTTTGAATGCTTATTATTAGTTTTTAATTTTTTTTAACTCTTGACGTTTCATATACAAATTCTGCTCTAAATTGAAAGCACTAAGAAGAAAAAGAACAACCGAAAACCTACAATTATTAAAGGTTATCATACTTTGGTTTATATAAACCAAATACTTGATTATCGTTTGTGGAATTCAAATTTTTCGTAGAGACAATAAAATGGTTGTCATTATCATGTTTCAACCATATGTTTTCTCTGCGTGTATGTTTTTGTAGATATAGTTATTATTTTCTAGATAAACCATACAATATATTTCCTGTCTATGGATGGTGCCACAAATAAAAACGTAGATAAAATTGAGAATGTTCTTTTTTTGTATTAGTAGTGCCCCGCTCCCTTCTATGATAGGACCTATCGTTTGATCGAATAAAAAACTCTTTTATAAAAGGTTTGGCAGTAATAGGATTTATAGTTTCCCAAATATATCAGTAAGTACATTTCAAAAATTTTAATTGTTTGTAGGGCCGATGCAACACCTCCTGCTCCGGTCTTGCTAATTTTAACGCTGCAGGTATAACAGTTCTCAGAATGCATGTATCGTTAAATGTATTTTAGTAGTATGGGAGGTGATACCTCCTGTTCCATTCCTCAAAAAAAAATTTTGAGGCCACAGGTAAAACAGTTCTCAAGATATGCCATCAAATGTATTAAATAGTCGATAGTCCACTTATTAAAAATATTATAGTGCAGTACTACATGAATTGCAATTAAGAAAAGAAAAAAGCTATAGGTTACAGTTTGGTATGTTTAATAACATATGAATTTCTATGCAGGTTTACAAATTGCGGTTACTTTTTAGACGGGGGCCTGCACAGTCTGTATTTTAGATATTTATATATCCATTCAAAAATCCTTTTTTGTGAGCCGATGAACACAAACACTCCGATAACGTACCGAACTATTTTGGTATACGCGTTGTGTACTTTAGCATACCTTATCTGCATTTGACGATGAAGGGCCGGAGGGTTCAAGATTTTCTAGAAATGAACCTTATTTGACTTTCCTATAACAAAAAAGATGGTTTAGCAAACGAACATTTTAGAAAATAAAAATGCTATGATAAAACTATTATTGATGTGCATACCTTTGTCACCTTTGGTGAATACCAAACCACCTCAAGTCGGTTTTTTTTTACAAGTTAATCGTAATTTTTAGATATACATACATCCATACATATGTATGTAAATGCAAAATTATTTTTGTATTAACCCAAATAAAAATTGTCACCAGTATTTCTTTGCATATTTTGTTGGTTTTGTAGTAGCGTAAATAATTTAATAGTCATTACAGTAATGATTATAATCTGGCTGAGCAAAAAAACTTTTCTCATTAAATTATTGCAAAAAAAAAAAATGAATAAGCTCAGAAAAATAAAACTTTTTTTCGACGTTTGGTTAATGCAAAATAAAAACAAAATGAATTGAAGGATAAAATATTTCATTGCAATTAAAAAACCCTCTACAAATTATAATGTTGAGGATAACAATGAACTGTTGTAAGCAAAAAAAAGTTTTATTTTTTTTTTATTTAGGAGAAAAATTACAATTTTATACATTTAAGTATCTTTAGATTTTTTTAACAATCCTTTTGTTTTTAAAGAAAAAAAAAAATGTTTTAATTTAATATTAAATAAGAAGATTTTTTTCTCCAACATCTTACTGTTACCAGCGTCAACGTTGTTTGCAACAACAATAAACATATAATTTTTAGCGCAAGAAGATTTGCATACACACTTGCTATAAAATGAGAAATTTACTATCAAGGGAACAGAAAAGTTTTTCTTTTAGTTAAAATTCCATTTTTTTTCTTTTCCATCATTGTATTCTTGTAAAGAGTTAACAAAGGAAGGATTTTCAGTATTCAATCTCTAGAGATTTTCTTTAACTGACTTTATTATAACGTGATCGCTGTTAAATACAGTTTAGGGCAAAAAAATATTTTTATTAAAAAAATGTCTATCAAGCATGAGTTTACTACCAGTCTAAAGCTATTGTAAGGCTGTATTTATTAATTTTGTTTTTAGAAACCAATTTAAGTGCCTTAAGTGATGTTATTTACTTATCAGCAGAAAATGTTCAAACAGGTGATCGGGTGTGGAATTAAGTACATATTTTTGAAGAACTCACTTCTCAACTGAATTATGAACTTTATAATATTTACAAGGGGTGTAAATTAAATAACCGATAAAATACTTTTTTTAAATTAATTAACAATACCTATATGCATATTAAAAAAATCTAAGTTGGAAAAAATCTATAGTCTGTTTAACAATGTCAAAAGAATGCGAATAAAAACGTAAGCGTTTCATACAAAATGTGATTTGTCGATGTCGTACGCAATGCAAAAGAAAATGCCAAAATCAGTCGCTTATTTTTTTGCTTTTGAATGAAAAAAAAATTAAGCAAAACAAAACATATTTTTTGTTTAAAACAGCACATTAACTAACAATTTTTCACATAATGAAAACATTGTAAACTGCTACATTTAGCATAAGGGCAATAGAGTGTATATCGAATAGAAAATATTGTGCTTAGAAGACAGCGAACGAATCTCTTCGACAACCTTTTTTTCGGCATCGCTAAACAAAATGTGAATTTATTTTCCTCATTAAGTTTTGTATATACATACGTATGTCTCTATAGATAGTAATAAAAAAACTACTCTACAACTTTTAGCCCAAATATAATTAATTTCCACTTAGTTACGTAAATAAATCTGAAATACGTTTATTTTTCTTTGAAAATTAATTTCGTTTGTAAATGTTTTAACGCATTATTTTATAATTCCAACTTCACATAAGTTCAATTACCACTTCCTTCCCCTTTGATGTATTATGTTTGGTGATGCGTAATAAAGTTTGGCAACAGCTGTTCTAATAGTTGTTGTAGTTCTAATGGGAATATTAAACTTTATTCTACGTGTGAGCCTTAGCCGTGTTATTAAAAAATCTCTTTAAAAGCAAAAACACTTTTTTTAGGAAATGTCGCAAATTCCATTTTTGTTTTTTGCAAAAGTGAAAATTGTTTTGAATCGAAAAATTGTAAACAAAAAAAAAATGTAAACACTTGTAGCTGGCAATTGTCAATTATATTCTAAAAATGCAAAACATTTTCAACGGTTGACACCTCGAAATTTTGTTATTATCTAACTCTAAATTTTTGAACAGGTACACTTTTCGTGGTGGGCTTAAACAATTCGGAACTGCCATATATGTAGGATGACTACAGTTTCGACCATGACCTTACTTGACAGACGATCACATACAGAAATACAGAATAACGGAAGAACACTTGACGAGAAGAAATGACAACGGACAACATAATTACAAAGAAGTACAGGACAGTTAGCTTTTAGTTTTTTAGTTTTCAACTTACTCTTGCAGACGGAACATCTACGGACAAAACGCTTACATTAAATAAAAATAAAGTAAATCCTAATATAATTAAATATTAAAACTAAGTGTTCTTAATCAAGAGATGAGTTAACTCTACATATATATCACTCTTACTTGTCACTTAATAATCAGTAGAAGTAGGGAAAATATGGTTATAAATGTTGCTCCTTTTTAAAAAAATCATTATTATCCTGATATCATTGTTGGTTATAGGAGTGTTAATCAATTCATATATATTTCTTAGTTTTCTTATTTCCAATTACAATTTATTTATTTTATCTTTTAATTTTTTTAATACCACTAAGAAAATGTATTATATACATTAAAGTATGAGAATTGGTTTAGATTAAAATATTGTGTAAGAACCGGGAATGCTACCTCCGAAGAGTTCATTACAACTCAAGATGTTTGGCAAGGCAATATTCTGAGCCGTATCTGTTCACAATTCTGATGGATGATGTAATAAGAAAAGTGTAAAGAATCGTTCACCTCAATGAAGATTGGAAATTGGAAAATGCAATCCGTGAAAGTTTTAATGTTAGCATACGCAGATGACGTAACAATAGAAGCAAACTCCACGGAATCTTTACAACGTAATCTAAATATCTTCGTAGATGAAATGTCCAAAAGAGGCCTCCGTATAAACACGTGTAATACGGAAACTATGATTATAAGTCGAGATAAAAGCCAGCACCAAATACACATAGGATCTGAAACCCTAAAGCAACTACAACACTTCTGTCATTAAGGAGTTAACATAAATAAAGATGGAAGAATTTCAGCTACTGCCAGTCTATATTTCTTGCTGACCAAAAATTTCATTGGTAGAAGGAAAGTAACACGGGGTACCAAGCTTGCGGTCTATAACTCCACATACGTACCAACTCTCACTTATGCATGTGAATCATGGGCCCTTACGACAAAAAACCACAATAGAATTCAGGCGTCTGAAATGAAATTTTTACGCAGCGTAGCAGGAAAAACTCGACGGGACAGAATACGAAGCAACACTATACAAGCAAATTTAGCAACAGAGCCGGAAAAAACAAGGTTGAATGCAACAATTTAAGATGGTTTGGACATGTAGATAGAATGTCAGACACCCGCCTGTCAAAAAGAGTTTCAGAAGCAAGACCGACTGGCACAAGAAGCCGGGGAAGAAAACGAAAAACCTGGTTTGATTCAATTAACAACATTTTAACGCAATGGGGAATCGAGCCTAGAACAGCCAAAACAGTGGCTCAGGACAGGACAAAATGGCGAAGTCTTTGCAAAAACCTCTACACTGCAAGATAGAAAGAGGTCCCGAATATGTATGTATGTAAAATATTTAAAGCGTGATTTTTAGTAGTCGGGTTCTAGTTTAGAAAATTAAAACTTGGTTATTTAACGAAACCTTTTTACTACATTTTTGCATAACACTGTCAAAATTTCATGTTTTCAAAATTAGTATCTTCCATACATGTATTCATTTTATTTTTAAATTTTATGTGTTTGTGCGAATGTGTGCCTTGCTAACAAATATAATTTAAGTTTTGAATACTTATGACTCAATTGTCACTATTTTCTAACTTCTATATGATTAATTTCTCTACTAATTACTATTTTCTCTAAATTTTATAAAAACAATTTACTTAGTTACCTAATTTTGAAAAGTATTAACTTATTGATTTAAAAACTGTTATATTATTTTTTTTGTTAAATTTTATTGAAACATTATGTAATTATCGTATTACTTAATTAGCAAAACACGGCAGGAAATGTGTATAACTAAAGATAAATTTTAATTTTATTTAAAAAAAATTTAATTTGTTTAGGCAACTATTTTGTATGTTTTATGTAAGTTAAACGATATCATAAAATAAATCATATCTTATACTGCTTAAGTAAAGGTAGAGAATAAATAAATTTATTAAATAAGGATTTAAAAGGAATAAGTTTTTTTCGAACGTCTATAAACTTTAAACACGAACATAATAACATATTCAATGAGAGCTAATCTAATTTCGTTGTGATTCAGACTCTTGTTAGATATAAAATGTTTGCAGGTCATATGAATATTTAAATATCTTGAACTTTTACGTGAGTTTTGTTATATAAACAATTTAAATATGTTTAAAGTTGTGTTCAATACAAACAAAACTTTTTATATGTATTTTGCTTCTTTAAATTCCCCCATTTTTAACATATTTACAACTGTTGTGAATGTTTTAAGAGGTAAAATGCAAAATATATAAAGAATCATTGAAAAATAAGTTTAACAATAAAAAAAAACAAAATGCTTTTTCTTCTGTTGAAGGAAATTAGTATTATTTTTTCTTAAATCATATGCACACTCGGTTTAATCATTTAATTAAATTCGTGCGTTTAAAGTTTTTGTTTAATATATTTTTTATTTATTTATTTAATTTTTTTAAGATTCTTTAAGTAGTGCTTCTGTGCTTGAGAAGAAGTAGTAAAGATTAGATATTAAGGAGAAAATTGCATAATAGTTTTAACAAAAATACAAAAAAAAAAGTTAACTGTTAACATAAATTTTTCCTCAAAACCACCATTTTTAAACAAGAAATTTAATAAAACAAAAAAAAAAACAACAAATAAATAAATGAAACTTCTATACAGTGAACGACAATAAGGATTTATTTAACTTTAAACACTTTAGAGCACACAAAACATTTTTGAAACTTTTCTCATTTTTGTTTGTTTTTAATTTCTCAGTTCTTGAACTAAACCAATTCACTACTGATTTTACTTCTGCTGCTAGAGTGTTGAGAAACAAAGTTTTTAGTTTGTTTACCAACTTAAAGTAAGGGTATGTGTGGTTGTGTGTCAGTGTACTTTCAAATAAAATTGTTAGCTAAAACAATAATAAAATCATAAAAAAAAACATTTGTTAACAACATCATAACTTTCTATGCTGATTGCTAATAATAGACATCGTTGCAAGTCTCAAAGCTGTTCATAAACTACAAAAATCAGTAATAAAACAGGACTATCAGTAATAAAACAGGACTATCAGGACAATTCAACATATGCTGACCGACTGGCTGCATAAAGTAAGCTAACATGCAAGAAGTTTTTTAACTGAATGACGTGAAACAACTGTGACGTATAAAGTGGCATCTAAGAAATGTAAGAAAGTATTTGAAGAAATAAAAGAAATTTAAACAGAGTAAAACTTTTTCCTTTACTTTTATTAGTGCCGATAAAAATAAATAATATAAAACTGGTGTTTATATATATGCTTTTTGCGACCTTTTTGAGTTGATATATTTGTTTGTCCGAGAAAAATTCTCATGGCAAATAGTAAAAAATAGTAAAACTATTCATTGTGGCCTGAAGGGTTGAAGTCGGGATCGCCTCCATTAATGTTTAAATGGACTGCTTGAATCCAGTCAAATTCCTTGAGTTTTTTTGTTCACCTCTTGCTTGACATAACCCAATAAAAAAAAGTTTGATCAGGTCAAGTGACGTTGGGGGCCAGTAGAAAGTGGAGTTTCTGTTTGGAGTTTAGTTGGAGATCCGCCAAAGCCGATCTGGCAATGTGTGCAGTTGCTAAATCTTGTTGGAGCCAAATGCTCTTAAAACCGATATGTCCTCTGCGCAAGTCTGGGTAAACAATTTCCTCAAGATTTTTAAATAACGGTCCCCATTGAAAGACACTGTTTCATTGTAGCACGATTCGTGCGCATGTTATAAAACAAAATATGAAATAAAAAATTAAATTGTTTACTATTTAACAAAATTCAACAAAAATGTTGAATGTAATAAACTACAATTAACCCAATACATTAACTTATTACTAACTAATGCAAATTGTTGCAAAAAAAGTCCAAATTACAACAAAAATCTTTTTAAATATATACATTTCAATAACAAACAACTTAGTATATTACACGTACGCAATATGTGTAAAGTTAGTTGTTTGTAGACATACACTATGTACTTATGTATAAGCTTGTATACACGCATCATAAAATAGCGTAATGTGCATACATATGTGATTCGATATCAATGTATGTGAAGCTTTTAATCGTGATTGCCATGGACAGATGTTCATGTACTAAAATATTGTTTCTTAGGCGCTTAATCTTAGTTTAAAAATATGCACTTAGAATTAAAAAAAAATATATATATACACTTTTTAACTTTTATTAAAAAGAAAAACACATAAAATAACAAAATAATAAAATTTCAACTCAGCCTAGTTGTTTTCTTACTATATAAAGTTTATTTAAAAAACTTAAATATAATCTCTCAAAAAGTTTTTAAATATAGAAAACAATGATGGTGCAATTTGAAAGGATGTCAATCATTTGGTTTTGTGACTTTCTTCTTGTTTGTTTTTTTTCACATATTCAAAAATGTTTGTTGTTTGTTAAAGAAAACAATAAATAAACAAAATAAACAATTGTATTTTTTACAGCTCATGTGCAGCAAGGATATTAATATGTATACAAATTTAGACACATGATCTGCTTATTCATGAGTAAATCTGTACTCCAATATATGAAAGAGTACATAAAAAACGCAATAATTTCACTGGAACCGGTTTTTAAAAAACAAATTAATTGAATTAAAGTCAAAAAGATAAACAGTTGGTGTAGCGTTTTGGTTCTCTGGCAGATATTTTTAAGTTATTTAGATAACAAAGTTTTATAGTTTTTTTTATAGAAAATATGCAATTTTTGCAATTGTGTTACACTTTCACTCCGGCGTCCTAATCCAAAGAATCACATTAAGTTATATCATCTGTTTTACTAGCACTTTTTCCTTGCTGCTCAAAAAATATATTTGTATAGTTATATAAATGTTAATACATAGAGTTGGATTCAGTAAAAAAACCAAAAAACTTAAAAAGATTTTTTTCAATTTTAAATACTAGACACATATTATTATAAATCTATTAAAACAATTTAACTCTGGACTGTACTATATATATTTTTGCAGCCATTTTCACGCTTATGCTCTTTTTACAAAGGCAAGTATGTATTAAAGGTTAATAAACGGCTAACTGGGAAAATTAAAAGCAAAACCTAAGGTATTTTGTATATAACTAACAAGTTGAGCACACAATAACAATGGTAACAGTATGCCAAATAAACACCTGTTGTTTAATATGAATTTCAGAAAAACTTTGAGTGTCTTCTTTTATTTCATTATTGTAGTCGTTTTAATAAAAAAATTTTCTCGATTGACATAAAAGCTACATTCAATATTATTATTGTCGTTTTAACACAAAATAATTATTGTGGATTTTTTAAATTTCATAAGCTTAAATAGATTTAATGGCTACAAAATGTATGAGTAGCAATAGATAACAGAGTATTTGTTATATTCTACATTTATAGAGAAAATGCCTTTAAAATAAATTTTTTATCAAAGTAAACTTTCAAATATTTCATAATTATTACTCTTAAATTTTGATTAGCCAGTCGCATAAGCAATTGTCATGTAATTAAAACAATACGATATAATTTCAAGTTTTCTGTTACATATTACTAAAAGCTTGTAAATCTTATTATATAAAAGACTGAAGTCTCAATAAAGTTAACTAACTAACTAAAACAAAATTTTTTATTTTAAATTATTCTTTTGATATATCGTTTGTTTGATATTATTAATGTGCATTCACTATTATTTTATTTAAATATTTGTTTATAACGAAAAATGCCAAATAAAATCGCTGTATATTTATGCATTTGTGCTAATTAGTTGCGGTATTGGTTAAAAAGAAATTTAAGAAGGGCACAAGAAATCAAAGTTAAAAATTAGGAACATTTCTCAATAAGCCTGCTCAATAAGGATCATTTTGTTAAAAAACATTGGAATTTACTTTGAATTAAGAACTTTGTTGTTTACGTAAGATTTATATTGACAAAAGAAAAATTAATCCATTATAACTATCCGAAGCTAAAACCAACATATTTAAAACAGGATCAAAGATAAAAATTCTTCACTTGGTTGTGTCGGAAGGAATTTTTTGTACTATTAGTTTTTAAGTTGATCTAGAAAATGCTGTCAGACACAAAGCTATAATTGCTTAGCTTGTTAAAGATCATCTTAGTAAAACGCCCTACTGTGACTGATTTTGGCATCATCTAATCCCCAGAAATCCCGGGGATTAGATTAAATTGATTTAAAAAACGCTAAAATGTGATATAAAGACAATATTATTATTTAAAATAACATTTTAAACGTTATTAAGCCCATTTAGTTGACAGTAGATGCACTTTGTCGAATAGATATAACTTAAGTTACTGCTGATATAATTGTAAATGCGTTATGTTAACAAATATATTTTAATTTAAATCTGATATATAAGGCAATGTTTAATTGTTTTAAGACCCAGATTTATTTAGTAAAAATAAAAAATAATTGTTCGTACTTGCTTAAAAAAACATTTATGATTTCATATGCAGTACAGCTGCTTAAAGAATTTTTCGATTAGATTCAGAAAGTGCACTTAATACTTTTAATGGAAAAGGTAATGATAGACGTGAAAGACTAACGTTTGAAGAAATTTTGAACGCAGCAATTAGTAAAAAAAACTCTGATTCGATTCACAGAAAATTATTTTCATATTTTTAAATTTGTTGTTAGTGTTAAACTGTCTGTTTTTATGCTGCATTTCACAGCTGCTTATACCAGCTCAGTAGATTTTTAAAATATTTCTTCGAAAAATTCAAAAATGTTGCATGATGAAGTAGGAATTCAACAACAAATTGAAAACAAATCCAGAAAACATTTAAAAACTTCTTCAAGAAACCAAAAAACAATTTTTTTACAATTAAATGTGTTTTTTTTTGTTTGTTTTTGAGTTTTTAAGAATTCTCATTCAATTTGTTTTTTGATTCTTACTTAATTATACAACATTTTTGAACATTTTGAAGAAGTAGTTTGAAATTCTACTGATGATCCACTATAAGCATTAGAAAAATGCAGTATACAGATAGACAGCTTAAAACTGACAAGAAATTTTAAAATTTAAAAATTTTGAAGAATATCCAAGCAACTTTTGCTACAGAAAATCATTTTCGTTAAAAAATAAGTAACAGGTTTTTAAGGGAGGTGTTAAAAAAATTTAAGTGTCCTGAGGTAATATATAATGCTCTTTTAACTATATATATTGACAGGATTTTTTAAAAATAAAATTAGAAAATAATGTAAAAATTGTTTAAATAATTTATATTTTGTTTTTATTTTTGCGTGACTCAATGCTTTTGATTTTGCATTTACATATAATATAAGTATGTGTTATTATTATGTAAAGAACTGAAACTATTTAATTTTTTTTTTTAAATTTAATGCATTTATAAATTTATTTAATATATCTCATTAATTGTTATTTGTTTTTTGTTAAATTAAATAATATATTGTATTGTTATGTATATGGCGGGTATTCCCGGGAAACTAAAAAATCGATTCCGTTTTCCGGGAAAGTGAAAAGTCCAGGAAGAGAAAAATTCTACTTTGTTATCACGTATTTTATAGCCAGCTCATGAAAACGGTCCTTAGAGTTTCTAAGTAAAAACCGCATAAGATTGTTTTAATAATTTGTATACAAAATCACATCTTGCAAACTTTTCTAAGAATAATTAAAAACAAGCAAATACTCTAAGGCCCGTTTTCACATCTTAACTATAAAGTTCAAAATAGTTAATGGTACCTACAGGTATAGTGACTAATAAAGTTACCTTTAATTATTTTTCGTTTTCACAACTTCTGTATAAAATAAATTGTATAACTTCCAAATTATTGCAATACTGGCTTTTGTTTATCATAGACCACAACCTTTTACATACAAAGTAGCGGGGTTAAATAGTTGAAAAGAAAAAAATGACAATTTCATCTAGTACTGACAACCGTAATTTAACAAACCTTACGTTAAAAGTAAAGGTCGGGCAATCCTAACTTTATCATACTTATGATAACCAAAAATTCTTTATCTGTCAGATAGCGTCCGTACTTTTACTATTACTAAGATGTGAAAACGGGCCTAAGTATACTAATAATTATTTGCTCAACATTATTCTAATTGTTTTAATATTTTTGTTCATTTCAACATACGAGTACGTTCTGAATTAACATACATAAGTATTTATGTTTACTATACACACGTATACATACGTATGTGTATGTGCTTACAAACATATTTATGTAGACACATTTAACGTTTAACTGCAATTATGTAGGACTTAATGTTAATTGCAATAATTTTATATATTTATTTTAGATCTTAATGTTTATTTACAAATACATACATATGTACGTGCAAATGCTTAAAAGAACATTTTAAATTAATTGTGAATGGATTTGTGTTTCCATGGGTGGCTGGTTATTAACATTATTTGCACGAATGCATATGTACATATGTACCTAAGTAAAATTAGGGATATTCAAAATAGGTGAGCAAATTTCACCCTTGTTAAATTTTTAATACTACTGGAAAACCAAAAATGTATACATATTACTGTATGTTCTGAGACAGTTATATCCCAATGGGCTTTCAAACAAATGCAATTTTCCACAAGAAAGGTTTTTTTATAGTTAATAATTTTATATATTCATTTTAAGTTGATCTTTGCTCTTAACGTATTTTTCCACAAGCAGGAATTTTTTTTATGCTTTATAAATGAATATATGTATGTAGTTTAAATAAGAGAAAAACGCAAATTATTATTTATGTAAATACATATGCATGTACATCATGAAAATTTTAAAAGGAAATATCTATAGAGACGATTTAATAAGGTTAGTTTTTTAAGAGAAAATTTTGGTTTGAGTGAGTTTGAAAAAAAACAGTGATATAATAAACAAGTAAGAGCGCTATATTTGGCTGTGCCAAATCTTATATGCCCTTAACGATGTGTATTTAATTATGTATTTATGTGTGTATATGTATACCTATGTATGTACGTATGTATTTACATGTCCGAATTAAGTAATGTTATTAATATTAGTCCATTTACATATAAATATAATAATTTAAAAAAAAAAAATTTTTTTTGCTTAGATCTCGAAAATTTTTTTTCCTCTCAAAATTTCCCAAAAGGCATGTATTACATACAAATATAATCATTTTTGTGTTGAAGTGGTCACATGGATTATTAAAAGAAATCAATATTTTAACATTGTCAGCATACATAAAGGATTTCGAGTACTAGAACTATAGTTAATTCTAAGACAATAAATCAACTAAAATTCTAGTCTTAAAAACACTTTATTTTAAGCTTAGACATAATATACAGCCAGAAACTATCTCGGGACTTTCCTTATTTTTATTGACCTTTAAATTTTGGCGGTATTATTATAAATTTATTTAATGACATTAACTTTATTGTTTAACTAGCTGTTTATACCCGGCGTAGCCCGGGGTGACAGAAAATTAGTTATGTTAAATATTTCAGAAATTAACATTTTTAGTCTCTAACTCTTATATGACAACAATAGGAGGCCTAAAGGATCAAGAAGCTAAAAATATTGCCATAAAATTCATTTTTTTTAACATAATCTAATCCTATCCTCATTTGCCTTTTGTTTTTATATATAGTTAAATAACTTTAACTTTAATAGGTCCGATTTTTTAATAAATAGTTTTGTTTTCAAAGAGCTTAAAAACTCTGCCCAATTTTTTACCGAATAAATCAATAAATGTATAAGTACCTCGATATTAGTTTAAAAACTATAACTATACTATAACTTTTATAGTTCTTTCAGTATTCCATAAAACTAATATTTTTTATACGAAAGTACCAACGACCACTAGAACAGTTAATGGTAAAACATTTTGAGACGATAGATATAACAGCTCCTAAAATGTGTTTTAATTATACGAAAGGTGCCAATTCCCGTTTTATGATCCTATCGATGTTTTTCTCAGATATGCATGTATACATTTAATTGAGTCAGGCTAAGTTTGAGTTTATAACTCTTAAATATCTCAATTATTGTATTAACTTTGCATACGCGGTGTCACAACCCATTGTTCGATCATCAATTTTGGCGTGAATGAGGAAAATGTTAAAGTTAAGTTAATCGTACAAAGTTTTGAAACACAGCTATAAAAGTTCTCAAGATATGCTTTTCAATGTGTTTGAGTTTTATGGGCGGTGCCACACCCCTTTGTCCCATCCTCACAGGGACCATCCTCACAGTTTTCGACTCAAATAAGGGAAGTGGTGTTAGAGTTAATCGTACAAAATTTTAAAACCATAGCTATAACAGTTCTCAAGATATGCAATTAAATGAATTTGAGTTGTATGGGCGGTGCCACACCCCTTCGCCCGATCCCCACAAGGAATACATTGAAACTCGGAAAAAATAATATAGTTTAATATTTTACCTATAACATATTAATCACAATACTAAATACAATTATTGTGAAATTAGAAAAGAAAAATTTTAAAAAAGATTATTTAATGTACAGGAGTGCGTCTACTTAATAACTATTTGCATAAAATTTCACATACGTAATGTAGCACAGTACAGATTTACAAACATAATTTGTGCGCGTTAATATTTTTTGATTTACGACCACGCACGATCGCGAAAAATAAATAAATCACCCATGAGATAGGTATAAATACTTAGTCAAGTATCTGAAATTAAAAATAAACAGCTAAAATATATATAAAATTTTTTAAAAATGACTATTTTTTAAAAATGACTATTTTTTTTTTATGTGCATATGTACATATGTATCAATTAAGATTAATATAAATAAGAAGCAGATATACTTGATTACATATTTGTTTTATTTAATTGAAATTGGTTTTTAACTATATATCCTATTTCATTATATTAGGTTCACTAATTCGCCATTATCGTATACAATTCCTAATTGTTAGAAGTTTTAGTTAGTTATCTTAGCATTATTTTTAGTTTATTTAACTCAATTTTATAAAAAATTGAAAGAATTATATATTTGACTACGATAAGTTTTGGATACCCAATTTTGAATTTTATACACTTATCTCATATTGTATTAATATTTTATATGTAATATAAACAAAATATGTAATATAAATTACACAAAAAATCGTGTATACGCCGTGTGGAGGAGGTGGATGTAAAATAGGTCATAAGCCATAATTTTTATCAGTAAGGTTATATTTCAAAAACTTTAACATTATTTATGCATGTCATTTAGTTAACCAAAGTTTAAATTTTTAAGTAAAGTAAGGAAACTTTTTTTTAACTACACCATGCTAAATGAAAAAGCAAAAAAGGACACACCTACCTTCCACAGATAGTTCGAATCCGCTGAAATTACTGGTGATATTCATTTACCCAGAAAAAATTGAAGACTAATTTTTTGAGCCCTCAATAACACATAATGTGTAATGTGTTATCAATATTTAAATAGCATTTTAATGTAATATATTAATTTGCTGCAATAGAATATGTTCAACAACAAATTAGACGTCACTGCTATTTTAAAGAATTAACTTCAATTTTTAATTATTTACAAAGTAAAATCGAAAAAATATTTTTTTCTGTCATCAAGTAGCTTTTTTTTATATTTTAATGTGAGTAATTTTATATGTTTGCTATGAAATTACTTTTAAGCAAAAACTAATAAAATGGATAAAAAAAACTTATTTTTGTTATAATTTGTCAATAAAGAATTTAAATGACCTGTGAATACACAACTTTTAAATCAAAATTAATTTTCATTTAATACTCATATTTTTGAAATTATTGCAATATATAATAAAAATCCCCCAAGAATGATATAAGTTATGTCATAACATAAAAAGCAGAAACTGATTTTGATTACATTTGTTAATGTAACCAGCTTTTATTTCCGTTAAAAAGCTAATTATTTCTGCAATATAATTTGTAATATTTTGCGCATGTACTTACAATGGTTTTTGCATTTGTTTGGTCGGTAATTGTTTTTTTGTTTGTTTTTTTTTTGGTTTTAAATTATTTATGATGATTGAAATTCCTTTTATTACGCTGCAAATAAAACCACAATCATCCTTAGTACTTTATTTTTTTACGTCTGTGACATAAAAACCTCTACAGTTTCAGAAGTTTTTGCCGTCCATGGTAAGGGCCGGTTAAATTTCTTATTTTAGAATCAGTATTCAAATAAACTTAAAAGTCATTTCACCCAATGCTTTTACTAGTTGACTTAAGTATAACAACAAAAAAACAAGTAGATTTTAGAGAAAATTGTGATGCAAAACGAATGCTATTTTCCTAAGAAATCAAGTTTTTGATTTGATATTAACTGAGACCAGCTACGGTTTTATCATAATAATTCATTTTTCATATCGATACTATTGGTATTGAATGTAAATTTTATCTATTTTACTCACAATTTTATTGAAATAAATAATGTTAAATATTTTTATAAGACATAAAAGTGTTATTAGAAACAAATTATATGTAGCATAAGAATATATCTAGTTTTAAATGTAAAATGTCATTTAAAGGTTTAACCTAATAACACTTTAGACAATTTAATTATTAATCGATAACTTGAGGATGATAAAGTCGACTATTGACTATTGATTGATTGAAATTGTAGCAACACAACGTTTGTCTAACGAAATTAACTGCACACATGTGAGTAAATTTTAAATACTACACGGTTTGTGTATGTCGTAAAAAAACTAAATTACATCAAGTTAATTAAATTACATTAACAAAGTTATTACAATTTAAACGGTAGTATTTTGGAAGTCCGTTAAATTCGTTGTAGTAATCGAACGGTAAAATTAAATTAACTACTAATAGTTATGTGGTTGGTACTTGTAACTAACATCATAAATATATCAATATGTATATACAGATGTATATATATATATATAAGTGTGTGTGTGTGTGTGTGTGTGTGTGAAGAAAAGACTATTTTACTCTTTATTAACACATTGGAGCATTTTAAATAATACATTTAAAACTCACACACATACTTATGCTGTAAACTTTAAGTGTATCCAGTCTCACACTCTCAACGTTCTAAGAAAAGGGTAACGAAGTTTTTGTTCCCATTAAAAAAAAAAAATTGAAGCAAAAAACTTCAAAGAAATAAAACAGATGATTGCATCTAAAAAAATTGACGGCTTAAAATTTGTTGCAGAAAAAAATTTGTAAATAAAATATATGAAAACACACACACGCCAAACCTTGTTTATGTTTATAACCCCGCAAAAATTTCAAATATTTAAAAAATTTTCAAATAATAATGTCGACAGTTATTTATTTCTTAATGACGTTTTAATGTTTTTTTTTTAAATTTGTAATTACCCTTTATTTATAGATATATATTATTATTATTATTTTTATTGACATTTTTATTATTTTCAGTGTTAAAACCCCACAACGTTGGTGAAATAATAACAAATAATGCATCACTTGTTTAAAAAAGTTGTTTAATAAAATGTATATATAACATTTATTGCCGTTTGGTTATCTTTTATCGTAACTTAATAAATAAATTTTTTGCGAATGCACTTTTTTGTCACTATGTTTTTGATTTTAATAATACAACGTAATACTTCTGAAAGTTTTTATCGACGTAAATGGTATATAAGGCGAAAGAGAGAAACTAAATATACTTAAAAAAAATGTTAAACTTATTTACTCTGTATTTAAGTTTACAAGTAAAATGTCTATTTGACATTTCATTTCTGTAATCGGTGCCGAAAGCGAAAACTCAAACTGAAAAACGTTGTTGTTTGTCACCGTCTTTTTTCTAAATATTTTTTATTTTAACTCTGCACACATGTAAAAATATAAAATTTTCTTGCCACAGCTCCGAAAACAATCTACGCGATTTTGTTGTCCTTTCGATGCGAAATAGTTATCTTATCGTTACGTTTTTAATTTTCGTCGCCGATTTCTAAAACGAAATTTTTCTCGGCGCAAATGTAAAATAATTAAAAGGATATAGTAGATATCGTAAAATTTTCATATTACATATTTGAGATCCGCCAGTAGTAATATTTAGGCTTGACCCCATTAATGACTTTCTTTAATAGTATTAAATTATTCTAACATAGAATAATTCTAATTTTTCATTACAGTTAATACACAGCTAATACACTCAAAATATAATGTAAGTGAAATCAACTGGAAACGTAACTGAAATCAAACAGATATTCATTTAAAAACCGGCCAACTAGTTTTTCATTTAAATAAACAAAAAGATTCGTTTAAATTTAAACTTAAAAAAATTAACCTACACAACCATAATACAATAAACAAGGTAAACTCATTGCTACAACAAATACAACATTTAAAAAATAACATGCATTTTGTTTTTAATGTAGAAGCTTAAAATTGTCTTAAACTTTTTTTAACACACATATTTATTTTTTTTAATATTTTTAATTTATAATTTCAACAAGTAAGAGCACTATATTTACCTGTGCCAAATCTTGTATACCCTTCACCACGTATATAAAGGTATGTAATGGGAAGTATATGGATATATGTATGTATATACATGTCACATAGGTAGTTTAAGTCTTAGAAAACTTCTTTTTTTATCCTAAGGCTGCAAAACAATAATTTTTTTTGTGTAGAAAAAAAGAAGGTAGTTTTTGGGTAAACTATGGGAGCTACGGAAAATTGAGTTCAAACAACACATGGACAGACGTACATGGCTAAATCGACTTTCCTACGTATGTAAATGACAACTGAGTTTTCCAGCTGATAATTTATGGTACCATTTACACAGTTTTTTTTTAAACAACTAGTTTTCCGTTGTTTTTAAATGTCTTAAAAACAAATCACAAATCTGTAAAAAACTGACATTGCCCTCTCCAAACCGTCTTAAAAAAATATATTTTACTTTGAATTTTAACTATTTTTTTTTATTTAAAAATTACTTACTTACAGCGGAATACTTCTTGAATAAGCTACAATCAGCTACCTTATTTGTAACAAGAGCAAGGTGAAAATTTTTTAATATTCAATTTAAGATTTTTGAATTTTGACATATAAATATTTAGTCTCAAATTAGTGTTTTTTATACAGCTTAAATATGAACATATGTATGTTGTTTTAAACTAATATTAGTTAACAACTATATGTTACTATATACACACATATTTACATGTCTGATGGTTTATTTGTACTTACATTAAAAAAATATGCAAGTATTGAGCTATGACTCTCTTGCTGCAGATACGTTAAGTGGTTGTTTTTGTTTATATTTGTATTTAGTTTTTGTTACGGTCATTTTGTTTTTCTGTTTCCACAGTTTGAGGTCGGATGTGAATTGATGTCACATACCGATAGTCAATAAGATTCGATAAAAAAAGTAAAACAAAAAAGCAAACAAATAAATAAAATTACAACCCACATCAAGACACACAAGATGTGAAAAAATAAAAAAGAGACAAAGTAATTCAAAAACAAAACCACCAACAAAAAAAATCACTTGTGGGTAAAAAAAAATGTTACAAGAATATTTTTGTTGCTGCTGGTTGCTGTTGGCATATGATATACAAAAAAATTGCAACCCAAAATTAAAGAAAAGGAATAAAAATAAATAAAATTTCTGCTATTAGTTGTTGGAATTAAATCCGCTTGTTTAAACATGTCCTTTATTAGTTTTGTTTGTATTCATATATGTTTATATATTTATATACAAATTGATGTTTATTTGTTTGTTCCCTACGCGTTCTTTAACCATTTAACATATTGTGTAAAAGCAATAGTAGGATCTTCTAAGGATGGTTGCAACTGTTTAAGAACCAACCAAGTGAGCAGTGCCACTCCCACAATATATATACAAATATACTTTCTCAACAGCCTCTACTTAACTGATTTTTACAAATCTTAGCACACACAAAACAGTTCCCGGGAAAATAGACTTCAATGGTCAGAGAAGTGAACTCAAAAATCACACATAAATAAAAAAATAATGTTTGTATGTTTCTTGTTTGTGATAAAACTTTTTGGTCTATTTAAATTTATTTTGCATGTATTGCAACTCAGTCCGGATAGAGATAGTTTTTAACCACATACAGAAAAAAACGTAGCAATAACAATAATACTAAAATAAAAAATATATACAAATCGATTAATTACAGTCTATTAAAAATTTAATGTTTTGCAATCATGCTAATTAATAAACAATTAAGAAACATATCAATTTAATTAATTAAGGCAATAAATCAGAGTTTCCAAAATATATTATTTTTAGTTAAGACTTTCTGACTTTGTAATTTCTTTTCGTGAATATTTCTTACAAGCTAAGCCAAACTATCAATTACTTGTAAATGCTGGAAATAAATATTTTCATATGTAATGCCATAAATTTCTCAAAAACTTGTATTGGGTTTTCTTTTTTTTTATTCGATAAAATGTAGGAAATATAATACAAGATTAAAGCCAATTTACGTGTAAGTCGGTCATTAAAATAAACTTAATGAGGCCATTAACATTGATTTGTTTCTTTATTTTTGATTAATTACACAAAATATCTTTATTACAAATACTTGGCCTATAATTAGTAGCCATTAATATTGACCCCAAAAACAATCTTGAGGCTCAACTTTCTTCTTCATATAACAGCTTCAGTGAAGTAGTAGTATTTACTTACAAAAATAGAAAATATAGTTTGCATAGTAAGTAATGTAAAGCAAGCTATATTTGATGCTTGATATTGTGTATAAAGTTTTTCTTTTGTAAACAATTGTTAGGAGTATTTAATCCCAGATAGTATTAAAAAACGTTTTCAAATGTTAGTTTCAAAAATTTTTAATAAATAAATAGATAAAGAACTAGTTATTGAATATACATATCAGGCTTTCTAAGCCAACTTCTCCGCTAGAGAAAAAAGTATGTGGAATCAATGCCATACTAACAGCATCTGTTGTCCTGTACGATATGAAAAAAACGTGGAACAACCTTTGATTCGGTTGAAAAGAAGGCAAGCTAAGTGTGGGTAAACATCAAAACACTTTTTTTTGTATAAAGTATTTGTTTTAATTTAACTAAAAAAGAAGAAAGTTTCAAAATGGGCAATTTTTTTGTGGTCATTTAAAAAAATAACAACATTTTAAAAATTTCAGAACTACTTTAAAACCCCATTTATATATAAAAACCGGCCAACATTTTTTTATATTCTACACAACAAAATCTCGTAGGGTTATTTTCATAAGTTTTTGGAAAAAAGTTCAATGAATATTTTAAAGACAAATTTCAGTACAAACTTATATATTTTTTTTTTGATATTTACCTATGTACGCTTTAGGGATGGGCAAATGCAAAAAAAACAAGTAGAGCGCTGTATTCGCCTATGCCGAATCTTATATACCCTTCACTACGTATATTAATGTAAGTATCTATGTGTCTAACTATATGCATACTTATGTACACGCAAAGAAAAAACATGATTGAGTATGGTTACGGTAATATGA
>NDXZ01032626.1:0-13549 GCA_003055125.1 Paykullia maculata
TTTTTTAGAATAGTTTGTCAAATACAATTATGTATGTACATAAGTATGTATAATTTTTCGAATATTAACTTTTTGTCAGAAAGAAATAATTGATTACGTTTTTTCTGTATATTTTTTTGCACAATAATTTTTACATTATTTCTTAAATACTTTGCTCAGTGAATGACGTAATGAGCGACATTACGTTGTTTATAGTTACATACGTTTGTTAATGCAGTGCCCGCAGCTTTTTGTAACCCAATCACAAGCGATTTAAAATTGTAAGTTTGCCTACCACTGCCCTTAACTGTCAAATGGTTGACTTTTTTTTTTTCTATTGTGAACTAAACTTAACGTACAAATGGCGGTAGACTTTAATCTTGCATGATTTAGTTATAGGATTGTTTTTAGGCAACTTCTGTGTAGATTGTGAAAAATATTAGATTCAATTAAAATTACATATAAATAAACAAAAATTAATGTTTTTTTATTGGCACTGTCTGCGAAACAAACCTACGACCACCACATTAATCCCATAATATGCTACACACTAATGGTTGAGTATTAACCACCCTCAAAAATCTTGGATGTATAGAAAAATGTTTACTATTTTTATATATCAAAGACTTATTTTTTATGACAATATTAAGATTTTTAAGCACAAGCAGCAATTGTCAAGCTCCTTTATAGTGTTTGAAGTTTTTTAATTAAATCTCTTTTTTTTTAATTTTTGATTATTAAATTTCTCACTAACGTTTTTTTTTACCATTAATATTTATATATTTTAATGAGGATTAAATATTATTTAATAGTCGAAAATTATGATTAAAGTTAATTCTGAATTTTAACAACGCTTTAATTAGAAAAAAAGTGCCGATATTTTTTTCTCTGTATGTAAATTGAAAACTTTAAACTCATTTTCTGCAAAACTAGTTTCTCTTGAGTTATTACGTTGTTTAAGTAAATGAGCTATTTGTTTCATTAACCTTTAATAAATTTAAAACTTGTTTATGAATGTGGTGGTAAATTTTAAGCCTAAACAGTAAGAACATTGTTTATAAATATTTATTTACTTGTCTTAAATGAAATATCACTTTGGCGACTCCAACAGCCTTTTAAATGTTTGTGTTAAGCTGCTATTGTTTTAGTACAAACATAAGGGTTTTAATATCCTGGGAGTTTTATCATTTAAAAAAAGGGAATTTTATCAGGAAAAAGAAGAAAAAGGAAAAATAGAGGAGCGAAAAAAGATTGAGAGAATCGCACTGCTCAAAGGAATTCGGTCATTAGAACGAACTTCCTCAGTGCTACCTATGCCTCTTAGGTGAGCCACGTCTAGTATAGTGTCTAACGCAAAACATTTAGCCCTTGCATCTGAAGGTGTGCTCGTAAGTTGGAGTGTCCTGTCAGCACACCCATCAACCTACTCAGTTCCGTTTTCCTTAAAATCAGGATCTCCCTTGTCCTATCCTCCTCAGGGTCATCCCATAGGACTCTGGTGATTCTTTCAACTGTTTAATTTCTCAACAGTTCCTTATGGGCTCTTTCCGCCCAATCTTTGAACTCTGCCTTCGTTGCTACGAAGGATTTCGAGTTCTCTAGGTTCACTGCCCCAAGTTTGCAGCCCTAATTGCTAGATTATGTGCCCGTTCATTCCCGATTACACCTCAATGGCCAGGTACCCAAATGATCCGCATCTGGCCATTTTCTGAGTAATCGTTAAAAATTCGCTTGCAATCCAATACTGTCCTAGATCTAGTCGCATCGGACATTATCGCTCTTATCGATGCTTGACTATCTGTAAAGATGTTCACGTCCATAGGCGCAGTATTCGCCATTAGCCAGATCAAACATTCCGTTATCGCCCGGACCTCCTCCGTTTGCAGGACCTTGTTGTGTACTGGAAGGCGGAAGTAGATCTCCGTCTCCGGGTCTTTAATAAAAAGGCCCAGTCCTCCGTTCTTTCCTCCGCCCTGGATCCATCCGTGCAGCAGCACGTTCCTGCAGGCGTTTGATTTGATGATGACTTCGCAAAACACCAGAAAAATTATCTAAATACGTCAAATTTCTCAAATTTAGTGGAAAAACAACTGGACTATTTTATTTAAAAACATGTTGACCGAAAACATCCCACCTAATTGAAGTCCCAAATCGTTGCATTGATCGATTATTATCTTGACCCAAAAAGTTATTTCTATACATTTTAATGAAAATAAAAATCTATACTTAAATTACAAATGGGCAGACAGACTTTCATTGTATGAATAAATATGTGTTTCTTAGTCGTGCTTTATTGTTTGGGGTATGTCTAAAGCTAGATTTTCTTATGAAAAAATTAAAGGAGACTAAATTAATTGATGATGTTTAAAACAAGAAATTGAAACATCAATTTCGTTGGTAAATGTTCAAGAACATTAAATTAGCAACGTGGACATGAATTGCAGCTTTTAACCAGCTCTTCACATACTAAAGAATATCATCTCGAAGCTTTTTAGATTCAACTTAAATAGTAACTAAAGCCACATGACCAGGTATAGGGCAAACTGTTTGGAATTTAGTTGAAAATATTATTAAAAATAAGCAAGAGGTTGCGGATTTTTCAGGCATAGTCATCCTAAGCGATGTAGAACATTTCCATTTTGTCATCATCGGTGTCAAAGTTTTTACTGTTTGATGTGAAAGGTAGATAGAAAGGTCTTGTCTGCCTTAAATAGATGTACGGATGTAAACGATATATCGTTCTAACAAGACGGTGCCACATGCCAAACAGCTCGCGAAACCAGTGCCAGCAAAGCTGTGGAAGCCATATATACATATGTATATAACCACTCAAGTTAGGCTTAATTATTGATTTTTATTCTGTTTTTTTTATACTTTTAATTTACTTTAGCTAAATAGAGAAAATTGCATTCAATTTATAAATATGAATTTGCTTCAGGAACCATGTCAACGTATAAGTATTAAAAATTTATAATAACAAGTATACGCAACTTAAACCTAGATTAATCACTGGTTGCTATCCTTAATATGAAAAATGTATACGTTGTCGTTGACGATGTTTTTTTTTTTTTGATTTTTTAGTCATGCTGGGTCAAAATGTTTTGATACTAGATCTAAAACTTCAGTGCTGAAAATTTGTGTCAAATCTGACAACGCCCCCGGGACCCGCATCGAAGACATGCATCAGCTATATGCTAATGTTAATATTTATATTAAATACATTTTCTGAAACTCGTTAACTTTGTTTATTATTTTACAAAAATAAATAAATTTAAAATTGCAATAAAATAGAAATGTTTAAATTTGTGTTTGAAAAATGTTTTCATCTTGTTAAATGTATTTTGTTTTTTACCTTTTAGTTAATGTAATGTAAATTTCTTTATATTGTAAGTAATTAATTTTGTTAAATTTTAAAACTTTGTTTAATAACGTTTCCTTTTTTAAATAAATAGACAAATCCCTTGAAAAAGTGAACAAGAAATTCACAAAACGTCGGGAAAAACATGTAATAAAATTTGCATTTTATTTACATTAAATGCGGTAGGCCAATAGCTTAAGCAAAAAAAAAAATAAAATAAAAATTGTTTAATGTAATAAAAAGTACAGTTAAAATAAAGTTATCTCGGAAACTCTAATCCCTAATATACCCTTTGGGTCAAACTGACCCACGAACTATAGTATTTCTTAATTATTTAATCTTTTGAGGCCCATAAAAAAATGGTCGCCCATCTGGCTAAACTGAGTATAGTATAATCGAACCTATACTGTCACGTTCTTGTTTTCCAAATTCCAAACCATTGCTCGTGTTGATGAGGATTAAACAATAATGACAATTGCATATGTTAATTGTAATTAATCCAAGAGCTATTGTGTGCGACTGACGCGATGTTCTTTCATGTAATGCTTTAGTTTAATATTTTTTTGTTTGTTTTAGTTGGCAAACTTTGCCGCACAAATAAAACACCGACGATTTTGAGATTAATACCCATAAAAATAAAGCATTGTATGAAATAATTAGTAACTCCATGCCCAAACAAACAACTTTTGCTACTCACCTATTGGGTTTTGTAGGGAAGACCCAAAGCAAGAAGCGATCCATAGACCTGCAATTTTCTTTTGTTTTTCTAATTCACAATTTTAAACTTGAAGTTGGCTTTAAGTTTATTTAAAATTTTTAATAAATTTGCAGAAAACAAAATTTGGATTCCAAAAAAGAATCTAAGAAAATTTGCAAACTAAGCAAATTCATTTAACCAATATAACCAATTTTACTATTTTTGTTTTTTACTGTTAAACAATATTAAAAATCTGATTAAATCATAAAAATATTATTATTTATTAAAAGTTTCGATAAAAAATACGATAAGAGAAACTTACAACGTTTTAGAATACCAGCATAAAATTGTATTTAAAAATAAAACGTGATAAGACACAATAATTCAGAGTCAAGGACTTCTGAATATTTATATCGTTAGCTAAAACACAAAACTACGAAACTATATTTTTCAAAAAATTTTATTTACAAAAACAATAATTATAAATTGTTTTTTATTAACGGTATTTTGTTTTGACTTTAATTTATAACTATCATTATAAAAATAAATATTCTATTACGATTATAACAATTTTGTGTTTACGTGATTTTCTGTTAGTTATGTGGTTTTGCATTTAAGCTAACGATATGCATTTGTATTCCGATATAGACATGCTGTTAAATTATCTTTTGTGATTTTGTAATTTAACTTTATCATTTTTTAGAATAGTTTGTCAAATACAATTATGTATGTATGTATAATTTTTCGAAAATTAACTTTTTGTCAGAAAGAAATAATTGATTACGTTTTTTCTGTATATTTTTTTGCACATTAATTTTTACATTATTTCTTAAATACTTTGCTCAGTGAATGACGTAATGCGAGACATTACGTTGTTTATAGTTACATACGTTTGTTAATGCAGTGCCTGCAGCTTTTTGTAACCCAATCACAAGAGATTTAAAATTGTAAGTTTGCCTACCACTGCCCTTAACAGTCAAATGGTTGACTGTTTTTTTTTCTATTGTGAACTAAACTTAACGTACAAATGGCGGTAGACTTTAATCTTGCATTATTTAGTTATAGATTGTGATAAATATTAGATTCAATTAAAATTATAAATAAACAAAAATTAATGTTTTTTTATTGGCACTATCTGCGAAACAAACCTACGACCACCACATTAATCCCATAATATGCTACACACTAATGGTTGAGTAGAATAACCACCCTCAAAAATCTTGGATGTATAGAAAAATGTTTACTATTTTTATATATCAAAGACTTATTTTTTATGACAATATTAAGATTGCAATTTTTAAGCACAAGCAGCAATTGTCAAGCTCCTTTATAGTGTTTGAAGTTTTTTAATTACTTTTTTTTTAATTTTTGATTATTAAATTTCTCACTAACGTTTTTTTTACCATTAATATTTATATATTTGAATGAGGATTAAATATTATTTAATAGTCGAAAATTAAAACTTTTATTTATTAACAAAGTTTTAAAACTTCATGGTTTTTGCAAATATATTTTTATAACTTTTAAAATACTTAAAAGTTTTCAATGTTCAAAATGTCAAACTCATCATTTTATAAGATTATTAAATATCAAATATTAACAAAATTTTACAAAAAATACTGCTTTTTTAAATTGATTAAAAATATAATTTTGAATTTTTTAAAAAATTGGTCTTTAACCCTAATATTCATAATACATTTTTTAATCATCAAAAGGTTTATATAACGAAATTTTTATAAAACATTTCGCTCAATTATTTAAAAAAAATGAAATTTGTGTAAAAAATGCATGTTAATGGCATGTAAGCTCACTTCTTGATAGAAGACAACTTTATAATATCTCCACTGAGTTGTACACAGAAAAAACTGAAAAACTGTTTTAATTACCCAAATGATTCAACCAATCAAAACAATGTTTAAATTTGCACCTATCACCAAAATGATTATATGAATTACTTAAATTATTAAAAATATAAAAATATCGATTTTGTGGTGGTGTTGTGTTCAGTTAAGCCTTTTAAATTTTTTTTTTTATTTCTTCCTCTGCCGTGATTCGAACCGAATTGGAAAAAATATAAAATTGTTGATTAAATAATAAATTGAATGAGTTAAAACCATAATTAAAGTTAATTCTGAATTCTAACAACGCTTTAGTTAGAAAAAAAGTGCCGATATTTTTTTCTCTGCATGTAAATTGAAAACTTTAAACTTATTTTCTGCAAAACTAGTTTTTCTTGAGTTATGACGTTGTTTGAGTAAATGAGCGATTTGTTTCATTAACCATTAATAAATTTAAAACTTGTTTGTGAATATGGTGGTAAATTTTAAGCCTAAACAGTAAGAACATTGTTTATAAATATTTATTTACTTGTCTTAAATGAAATATCACTTTGGCGACTCCAACCGCCTTTTAAATGTATGTGTTAAGCTGCTGTTGTTTTAGTACAAACATAAGGGTTTTAATTTCCTGGGAGTTTTATCGTTTATTTATAAATTTTTCGCACTGTAATTGTCTAAATCGGCAGCCATAAATTTAATTATAATGACAAATTATCACCATAAAGAGAATGAGTGAGAGAGAGGGGGGCCATGGAGATTTGGTTTTTAAAGGGATTAAATAATTAATGACATTCTTTGTATTTTTAACATTTTTAAAATATAAAAAATGCTTAAAAGAGTCTTCTTAATTTAACAAATTTTTCAGCGCGTGCTGGATTGTTGTACCGATATTTTTGATTTTTGTTTAAACTTATAAGCTAGGCAAATGTTTTATAATATAAATATGATTTAAATATAAGTAAAATCTTCAAAGAATATCTTTGTTGTCTAATTAATTTGTTAACTAATTCATTATTATTAAGAAAAAATTTTTTTTTTGTAAAACATGTCTGTGTCTTTTGTGCAATTTTTTTTTTGCAGAATTTTTTTGACCTTAAATTTTATTTTATTTTTTATCATAAATTTAATAGATTTTTGTTTTGCCATAAAACATATAATATATTTTTAGCTGAAAAAAACAAATATTAAAAGAAATAATATAAAAAACATAATTAACTTCATGCGTTAATTAAAACTTTTGTTTTCTTTTGTTTGTATGTATGTCGTATTTAATAAATTCGGTTCATAAAAGCTGATTCATTATATTCATCACACTGAACAAACAAAAAAATCTCTTTCATTTTGATTTTGCTTTATTAACAAACATTTTTCTGTTGCTGTTGTTTTTACAAAAAGTGTTATTAAATATCAAAAAATAACTGCCAGCTGAGGACAAAGGCTGCTGCCAGTCATGGCGTATACTCTATATTACGGCTGTTGCAAAAAATGCTATATTTAATACTCATACGTGATGAAGTACAACGTGACTTAAAACTGTAGAAAAATCTTAAAAACGATATTCATTTAAATATGTCTAAAAATTTAATTTTTATACTTTTTTCTTTGTATAATACCATTTATATATAAAAAAATTTTTTTTAAATATATACATTTTGATTTCTTTGTTTATGTATAAAAAAATCAATTTTTTTCGAATGGCATTATTGTTTATTCACATGCAATTAAGTCATTTGCATATAAACTTACTGATTCTATTTATTTTAAATCCATTCACCCGTATAGCAACATTAAAAATATCTGTGTTTTAATTCAATATAAAACAAATAACTGTAAATAAATAGATTTTATGCAAATTATTAATGCACTATTTGTTTAAAAGTTTATAAAATAAAAAAAGATAAAAAAACATGAGGTTTTTGTTTTATTTTCATAGGAAACTTAATTAAATGTTAAAAGCAGAGGAATCGGATGTTTCTTTTTTTTAATGAATTCATAGAGAAATTGTTAGTCCTTTAGGAATAAGGCTAAGAGTTTAAAATTGGTTTAATGCGTCTAATCTTAAAAGCATATACATAGCTTCCAGTGTAAACTCTAATATTTTATTTTAAAATTATTTTTATTTAATTACTTGAATTGCTGCATATTTACTTAAATGCATAAAGTAAATTTTCGGTTTCCCTGCTATTGAAATTCTTCAATTCAACAGAATTTAATGAAACAATAAATGCCTGCCTGTTCGATTGGTTGTTAATGGTCAAGACCTTTTAAAATACAAAAATACATAGAAAATCATGCGGGCTGATTGTGTTTACTCCAATAATTCGTATTAAACTGGCATTGTTATTGTTATGAAGGTTTTAAAATCCACTCAAATCAACCTATATTAAACATGATGAAACTATTAATTAATGTTTTATCTTGAAAGCGTATTTGCATGAAGTCATGCATCATTGGAAAAAAATGGCAGAGGATTATGGTTAATTAAAAAACTTTCACAAATATATTTTTTGTTTTAAAATTTTGTATTTATTATGTCATTGAGAAATTCCAGTTAAGACTAAAGTGTGGAAGGTTAAAATTATTATATAATTTATTATATAAAATGCAGTTTTAAAGTTAATTAATATTTGTTCAAAGAAATTTATTGGCAGTCAGGGCAGAAACACTAAGAGTTAAGAATTTTGTTTTGGAAATTTTTGCAATGGTTTGCAGTTATTACTAACAACTTTTTGAAACCAATTTAAAAACTAAAAACAAAATTTTAATTAAAAAACTGCAATCCAATAAAAATTCCGAAAATTTTTGTAAAAATTCCCAAAGCAAAATTCTTTACTCTAAGTGTTTCTGCCCTGACTGCCAATGCAATATTTATTCGAAAATTCTCTATTTAAAGAAAATTGTAAATAACTTTTTACATTTTACATACACAGAAATGACGATACAATTTTTAATATACATTTTTTCTTTAACGGATTAAAACATAATCCTATTGAAGACGGTAGATGTTATAGTATTGACAGCCTCTTTGGTTACATCATTGTATTTGATGTGTTTGAAAGACCAAATTAGAGAGATGAGATAATAAAATACAACATTTTATCCAGACATTTTGTACTTAGATACAAGCACGTAATTTTATATACGAACACATATATGTATGTATGTACATACATACATACTTGTACATATACAAAAGAAATAATAGACATTTCTGTATGGAGGCATTTTGAATAGTTCTTAAAAAAATATAAAAAACTGTCGTAAAAGACTTTTATTAATCTCTTGCTGACAATCAAAATGTCTATTTTTATTTGTCTTTGAGCATTTTACGTCTTATTCTTGCATTGGTTATTCGTAAAGTGTCGCCTAATTGTATTGCGTAAAATTTTCTTAAATATTCTACTCGAAAAACTAATCTAACCCTAAAATAATTTAATAAAATTGGTCATCTCTACATCTTATATATTTAGTGATTAACCTTATTCTAAGTGAGATTTATTATACCCTTCACCAGAGGTGATAAGGGTATATATAAGTTTATCATTCCGTTTGTAATTTCTACAATATTGATTTGCGACCCCATAAAGTATATATACTCTGAATCCTTATAGATAGGGAAGTCGATTTAGCCATGTCTGTCTGTCCGTCTGTCAGTCTGTTGAAATCAACTTTTCTCAGCCCCCGATGTCATACGGACGCGTTATTGGTATCAAACGATCAGAAATTTTCCTGAGATGTTTGCCATTGAAAATTGCTTAATAACTGACCGAGATATAAGCCAAAAAAGACGACTACCGTCTGTTGAAATCAAGTTGTCTCAGCCCCCCCATGTTGTACGGACGCGTTATTGGTATCAAATATGCCCTTTGAGGAATAAAAAAAAAAAAAATTCGAGATATAAGCAAAAAAAAAATTTCGAGATATCGGCAAAAAAATTTTTTTTTTACGGAAACACACGTAGTGAAGGGTATAAAAGATTTGGCACCGCCAAATATAGCGCTCTTACTTCTTTTTTTATGCTCTGGGACTTTCTGTTTGAAGGCAAAAGTCGACTTTTGGATTTTCCCAAAAGCAACAAATATAGTTTTTTTAAATATTTTAAATGCAGAAATTTTTAATAAATTACAGTTTAAGGAAATTTTCAATTTATAGAAGCAATTACTTTTACACAATATAAAATTTTTATTTGTTTGATTTTTCACATACTTTTCAATCAGCATCTACGTTTGCGTCCTCAAAGTTTTGTTTTATGGCAACATTTATCCCATACCCGCACCATTGCAACAAAAATGGATAAAATGGTCAATGGTACCTGCTTCTTTTGCCACTTACTACGAATATAAATTATATTGCATCTATGAGCGATAATATCTGTGTGGCTAGCGGGTAGCCTATGCCCATTTCGGAAAATCATAATAAATGCTCGAAATATATCTTTTAAAATCTGCTCTTTTTAAAAAATCTTTATAAAACTCTATTATTAAAGTTCGTTTTTCCTTAATTTTATATTTATAGAAATTCTAACTTACATATGTAAAGAAAGTGCATATATAGAGCATATGGTGCACATATACAGTCTGTGTTATAAAGTGATATAAAAGAACATATATAAATTATATTAGATACTCACACTAACGTATGTATGTACTGTATACAAATCATGCATACAATATAAATTTGTATACATGTTTTATTCTTTCCATATGAATTTATCATTAAATGTGTGTGCGTGTGTGAGAATTGTCCTTCACCTTTTGAACCAAAACGTGATTTTTTTCTCACCTTTTTCCTGCTCGCTTTCTCTCTTCTTATGTATGCATGTAAAAAGTATTTGTTATTGCTATTTTGTTGCTTCTGATATTTAACTTTAGACTATTTTCATTTTTATTTTTCTTCCACAATTATTCCTTGCGGCTAATTTAAGTTAAATTTTAAATTTTTATTCTTCTTTCACAAAGCTACTCGATTTAGTTTGTATTATATGGATGTTGTGATTTTAAGAAAAAAAAAATCGTTATAAAAAATCTATGAATAACTGAGGTAAGGTAAGGGATTTGTTTAATGTTTAAGCTTTGATTTTGTTTTTTTATTGAGTAAAAATATATTTTTTAAAAAATGTGTTGTAGTGAATCAATATTATTTTGATGTTTAAAGTTCTTTAGAACATTATTATTTTTTAATTGATTGTTAAATAAATGGATTTTTGCTAAATATTTTGTTTGATAAACAACAAAATACAACAACCAACAACTTTATATTAAGAGTCAGCTACAAGTACACGCTTATTACACTGATCGATAAAAAAATGAATTTATCACACGAGTTTTTCTTTCTGCTACTTTTTGACTCTTATGAAGTAGAAAATATTTTTCTTTCAAAAACTCTGGGAAGAACCCAAACAAACATAAAATGCCTTGCAAACTCTTACCACCATATTGATAGGCTTAAAAATTTGTTATGAATATGGGGGTTGGCTGAATTCACTCATTTGGCCTAAAAAAAATTTTGTTTGAACAAATTTTTTTATAATGAGTTTCAAAAAGAGGAACGTCAACTCTTTTTGACTCAATGTAAAAAAAAAAAAAATTCCGGACAAAATTTTTGTTCAGACACAATGGATGGAATGGTTCCTATTTTGGTACGTCTAAAAATTACGTACGAATTGTAACCACCAGGCAACTACATATGTATGTTTGTACACATGTATTATTTATGTAATTTTATTGCTTATTTTTAAAAAAACTTTAATCTTCTTTTTATGTATTACTTAATAAAGAACAAACTTTATTTAAATTCAATTTAGAAAATTTTTTCAATATATTTTAGATTAAATAAATAATTAAATCGATTAAAAGCGTGATTAAAAACGACGAAATTTTTTTATATGTTACTCCATAAATCGAAAATATTTGGTTTTCTTTTAAAACACATAGAATTTTTTTGTATTTTAGAACAAAAATATTAATTTTTTTACTAATAATAGTTTTAAACAATTTTTTCCTTAACGACTTACATTTTTAAACATCAACAAAATATAAGAAAGTGTTAACATACTGTATCACTTTTTAATGTGGTCTGTTTATAAACATTCGTAAATATTTAAACATGAAACTAAACAAACATGAATTAAAATGAAAATTTTTTTGTATTTGCTCTAAAGAAGAGTTTGTGCCAGAAACATGAAAAAGAAACAGAGCAAAAATTTATTGAATGTTTGCCAAAAAGTAACAGAAACAAAAAACTTGTGTAATGAAGGTCATTGTTGATAACACTTAATCTCGATTGTCCCATGAAATATATATGTTTGCATGTATGTATGTGTGTACTTGTTTAAAGTCTGGCAACTATTACGCCTTTTGTTCGTTTGTCTCTTGTTTGTCTTTTTTGTTCATTGCTTGCTATCATTATAGTTTTTCTTAGTTTTGTTGCTGTTTTCCTTTCTACTTATATGTGCAATGGCACAAGGTTCAAGTATTAATCGAATCGAGTTACTGTAAGAACCACTTAAGATTTCTTGCCAATAAACGTAAAAGTAAAATATAAAAGCAAACAAAAAAAAAACAAAATATTCATATTAAACTAATAAAAGAAGTAAAACAAACACATTGAAAACAAACGACACAATATTAATACATAAATAAACATAAATATTATATGAGTTTACACCAAGTTGGTAAGTATTAAGTTGGTAGTTCGTAAAAACTTCTTATCGTTGCCGTCTTTTTCAATTGGTTTTCAGTTTGAAAAAAAATATCCACAATAAATTATAGAAATCAAGATAAAATGTCACTAAAAAGTGCGAAATCCGAAACTATTAAGCACTTGGTCTCTAGTTTTAAATGTTTCCAATTTAACCAAGTAACGAAAAACTATCAAACATTTTTGTTGCGTTATTTGTTACTCGTTAAATGTTTAGTTTGGTAATTTAGCAACAATAATGGCCCATAATCATAGTCATAAACAAAGTGTACTTTAGGAATCGTAAAGTACACTTTTGTAAAAAGTATGCTTTTGATGTACTATAGACGAGTTAAAATATACTTTTAACGTAAGAGTCAACTTTAAACTTAAAAATAGTTAAAGCTGTTTTTAACTTACCTAACAACACAAAGTCAGCAGGTTTTCGCAAAAAAGAGCAGCCCTAATCACTTCCCATAACTTTTGTATTTTTTTATTAAATTTTTGTTGTCTTTTTTGGGTTTTTCGTTTCTATTTCATTATTTTATAAAAAAATAAAAATTATTTTTAAAGTTTGACACTTGATTTTTGTTTTAAGTTGTTATTTTTTAAAAATATTTAAAATCAGCTGAGCAGAGTCCCACTTGCTCATATTTGGTTATAATTTGTATGAAAACATTTAACTATTTTATGTGTCACCCATTTAAAGCTGGTTTAATTTAAAACATACTTTTTTTTTTACTATAATAGCAAAAGAGTTAATATGAAGTTTTTATTTTAAAGAAGTTTATTTTAAAAAGAACCGACTTAAGTCGGTAACTATGATTACGGACCAATATGTATAAGTATAAGATTGATAAAACAATAATTTAAATACTTATAGACAGACTCCATCCCGTTACACTTGAGTGTCTATTTGAATAGAAATTGTTTGTAGGGTAAATGTTTATATACGATTATGCCCACTCAGCATTTAATGAAAATTTTGATCATATTCAA
>NDXZ01032628.1:0-17411 GCA_003055125.1 Paykullia maculata
TTAACACATGTGTGTGTGTGAAGGGTATAAAAATACAATAACTGCTTCATTGCCATTAGTTCGATAGTTAAAGCAGGACAAATACATGTGATAATATTAAAGAAGATAAACAGAAAAAAAGCTTTAATTGGTTGTAGTAAATTTCGTTCTCACTCACCTAGCGATAGAAAATATGAATATCGGCGACTATTATTTTCAACTGCTCCATTCGTTTGTTCTATTAGTGTGGGGCAGTTTATTAGGAGTTTCCAAACATTTTTGTTTGTGCTAACGTAGGATTGTAAAAATGTTACCTGTTTAAGCAAAAGTCTTTTATCGTTAACATCCATTAGGAAGGGATATTTAGTAATAAGTAGGAAAAGAAAGTGTTCGCCAAACTGACATGAACGCCAATGTTCTAAAGTGTCTATAATTTAATGCAGAGATATTTACATTTTTTTTTATGACATTAATTTAAGTCCATATAGATTTTTCGTCTATATCTTTGTTGATTCTGGGCCAATTAGTTTATTTTTTTAAATTTTCCAAAAAGGCATGTCTTACACAAAAATATAATAATTTTTTTGCTTATATCTCGTTAATTGTCGTATTGTGGTGATTTTTAATGGCAAGAATCTCGGGGAAATTTCTGATTGTTTGATAATAGTAACTAGCTCTTACTATCTTAACTATCACTCTAATATATCTTTATTTTCTCTTTTCCCCTTTTTCTCTTTACAGGCAACACAAAGGGACCGTGTATATCGGACACAAGTGAGCTGAACCTTCCCATCTTCCACAGCTGCCTGTCCTACCTTACCTAACCATACCAATAACGGGTCCGTACGACATCGGGGAGCTGAAAAAAGTTGATTTCAACAGACTGACAGACGGACATGGCTAAATCGACTTCACTATCTTTAAGGATTAAGAATATTTAAACTTTATGCAATCACAAATGAAATAAAATCTTTTAAATAAAACAGTTTAAGGGAAAAAGCTTACCAATTATAAAAATATAGAAAAATTAGGAAAAAAAACTAAAATTCAATCAAATGCTGCAATATTTGTAAATTCAAAACAAACAAATAAAAACAAAGTTTTAAACATTTAGAACAACAAATTAACAAAAATAAAAACTTATAAATTGTTTTAATATTATTTATCATACTAAAATAAAATAAATTATTTGTTTATTACAATATTTAATTTATTTACATACAAAACCCATTTTAAAACAAATTATGTTACTATATGTGTACTACAATACCTATTTAGTTTTAATTATTTAAAATTGTTTACTTATAAAAAAGTTACTATTTTTATAATAATTTATAATAATTTTTTGTTAATACATTTTTTTTTATAAATTCACACATCAATTTTATTTAAACAAAAAAAAAAAAAANNAAAAAAAAAAAAAAAAAACATTTAAACGTCCAATATTTGATAAACAAACAAATAAAAAACATCTAACTTACAAACGAATCATGTTAAAATGTAACAGAGAGTTAAACAGTGTTTGTTGCAGAGCCTAATATGTTAAGCACAGATGATGTTTAATTGTTTCTGTTAGCGTTTCACTTTTACAGTATGTTAGATCGTATAGTATAACACTGGTTATGGTTTTTGCTATACTTAGCAGATTTCGCAACCATCTTAGCAAAGTTATATTGTTAAATTAGTACAGTTGTTAAAGTGTTATATTTTTAGCAACCTGCTGCTTGTTATGGGCGCCTGGTATTTGCTTTGTGTAACAATATGATTTTTGGCATTTTCAAACTAGCAAAAACGTAGCGGGTCCCAAACAAACAAACGTGAGTAAAAAAGAACTTGATGTTGCTCATACGTAATAGTAATAGATTTTATAAGGAATTTTAATTTATTTCATAAAAAGTGATTTTTTTTAACAAAAGATCGAAAAAATATAACTTTTTTTTATTTCTTCTTGTTTCTGTAATTTTTTTTCCAAACACATGGAATATGTCTAATATACTGATATTTGTTCGCAAATGGTTTTGTATTTTGTTGCAATACATCAATTTACATATTATTATCAATTTACTAATTTATTTTAAATGGCAGTCTACATATTTAACAAACCCAAATCTGTTCACAAGCTGTTGCTAATTATTTAACTGTTTTTCATTTTTTGTGCTGATTTTTGTTTACTGGAAAAGAAGATCTTTTTAAAAAACTTTAATACTTACTGCCTCTTTAAGTTAAAGGAAGATGTCATATTTTTTTAACTTAAATTTTCCAATTAAATAAGTAAAAGTTTTTAATAGTTTTTGTTTAATTTATTTTATTTTAATGTATTTTTTTTCCTTTATTTATTTACTGCTTACAAACATACAGATTATAATTATTTAAGTGTTTTTTTTAATATAAATTTTCAAGTTTTTAATTCTTTTTATTTTATTTTATGTGCTTTATTTTTTCATTTAAATTGAATTCTATTACAAAAATCAACTAATAAAAAATATTTAACTTACAACACATCAAATCAACATACACATACTTAGGTACACGCCAGGTTTTTTTCGGTCATTTTTACCCTAACAAAAAACAAAAGAATGAAAGAAAGAATTACAATTCCTTTCCCATAAATTCTCAAAGAATGCAATTAAATTTCATTCTATTCATTTTTCTGAAGAAGGTTAATGCATTCATATCTTTTATTTTATGATGAATGATTCAAATTTTTATTCCATTCATTTTTCTAAACGTTATACCTACATATGTAATGTTTTAAAACGTTTACTTAAACTTAACAAAATAATCACCTAAAAAAACATTTTTATTATATTTAATTTTGAATTAAACGTTATCTTTAATTTTTATATATTATTTTTGTTTATGTCTCTTCGTCACTTAACAAATCATCTTCATCATCCTCATTCTCTTCTTGCTGTAATTTTTTTAATTCCCTGGTATATAGTTCCTTAAATGCCTCGAATTCTGCCAAACTAACGTGACACACTTTCGTTGCAAAAGTTTTATCTGAAGTATCAGTGATTTTATATAAACGTGGATTTTTAGTTGGTGCATTAGGATCCGCTTTTAATGGTCGCGGCTTAAAAAGATTTAACCTTTCCAAAAACACATGGCGATGTTTAATCTCATCTAATGATTTGCTCAACGCTTCTGATTTAACAATTTCTGGTATTTCAATGCGCATTTTTTCTATCATATACATGATTTTATCTTCTATTGCTTTATTCGTCTGCTCTATTAGTGTGGGGCAGTTCATAAGAAGTTTCCAAACATTTTTGTTTGTGCTAACGTAGGATTGTAAAAATGTTACCTTTTTAAGCAAAAGTCTTTTATCGTTAACATCCATTAGGAAGGGATATTTAGTAATAAGTAGGAAAAGAAAGTATTCGCCAAACTGACATGAACGCCAATGTTCTAAAGTGTCTACAATTTTATGCGGAGATCGCATTAGAATTTTTGGATTGCCGGTTACAATTTGTACAAAACTGCTGGTTGTTATGCCATGATTAAGAAATGTTTGATGTGCTTCCTGCCACATTTCTGACGATACATTTGCTAGAGTCGGTGTCACCTTGATGGCATCCTCTATGTGTTCGTTTCGTAATTCATATTCAGCCTGTGGTACTGACTGTTGTGTTGCCTCTGCAGGTTTTTCCGGTATCGGACTTTGTGTAAAGTTGCGTGCATGCTGCCAAAATTAATAAATTAACATTTATGCATGTAAATATTATCCTAAGCATATTTACTCTTATTTTCGTTGTGTTTTGTTGAATTTTGAAAATAATATTTCTTAACATTTTAATTATTTCAGCCTAATTCCTATTGCAGTGAAATAATCTCGATGGCCGTTTTCTATTTAACAAAAACATCTGCTGGGCCGTGTGTATTTAGTGTTGTTAACTTGCTATGTATTTCAAGTACTCAGCTGAAGGGCGTTTCTACATTAACATATTTATTAATATGTGAAAATTAATTTTTGTTCATGTATTTGAAATTTTTAAAAATGTAGATAATATTCAAGAAATTCTGCGAAGAATTTAAATATTAAATTTTTAAACAAAAATGTGACATGTAGATGCAGAAAAGCATTATTTATATGGATACGCAAAATACCAATATTAAATTCTAAATTCTTATAAAAAACCTTTATTAAAAATCAAGCAAAACTGTTTTTTAATAAAAATAGATTATGTTAAAAAATGTACAAATAATTTTAAGATTTTAAATATTTTTTTAAAAATTTTTAAAACAGCTTATTTTTTGAAAAACATCGTATTCATCGTAGTAGTAGTAGTCGGTTATTTCATTAATTTTTTTATAATTTGTTTTGATTAATTCTACAGCACTAGTATTCAATTGAAATGCATTTTGTGTAGCCGGAACCCTGCAACAGTGGCTAAAAAAATGTTTTATAGTTTTAATTAACTGTTAAAGAAATAATAATAAAAGAATATACCTAGTAAATTTGCCATTATTTTTTTAATAACTTTTCCAGCCACTTGAGATACAATTTAGTGTGTGCAAACAAAGTAAGCCAAACACACACAAATGCAGTTCCATTTGTGCAATTAAAATACACAAAGAGATACTTGTAAAGTTGATTGTTTTTTTTAATATTTGTATTTCCCTTTACCCCCTCTGACAGGAACATATCGAATGTAGTTTGTTACGTAGTGTATACTGAATCTATCTATAAGATAGTTTTATACCGTTATTGTTTTGTTATATGACAACTATAATCTAAAAATCTAAAAGAACAAACACAACAACAATAATTTTTTCTGAACGCACACAGGTTAAACAGCATTGAAAAAACTAAATTTCATTTATTTATTGTTAATTTGTTGATTGAAGAAGATGCCAAGCGCTTTACGTTGGGGGATTGCTTCGGCTGGTAAAATTAGCCACGACTTTTGTGTGGCATTAAATACTTTGCCATTCGATGAACATAAATTAGTTGCTGTAGCTGCGCGGGACCAAAAACGTGCTCAAGAATTTGCTGCAAAACATGAAATTCCTAAAGCTTTCGGATGTTATACAGACTTGTCAGAGTGTGAAGATGTGGGTGAGTACAATGTAGAATAGTTTGGGTATAGTTAGTTAAATGTATCTTCCGTCATAAATTAAAAAGTAATACATAGTCTGATTCATTAACATAACTTGATTTTTTGCATGTGGTCTGAATGAATGTACATATGTATGTATGTATGTACATTTATACCTCACAAGGCCTTGATTTTATGATACCATGTTTGCTTTAATCAGTTTGTGTAAATGTTATAATATGAAGTATTTTAGCGAATATTCTTTGTTATAGGTATACATAATTTTTTAGGTTCCAATTTCCGATTACGTTTTTGATAATTTTTTTAATTAAAAAAATGTGAGGTCCTTAGATTTATAAAAACTATGCTCTTGGCCATAAAGAAACTAGTGTAGCGCTGGGTTATATTGCATTTAAGAAAAGTTTAACTTCACCTACAAAAAATTTGAGAAAATAAAATTAAATTTTACCAATTAAAAAAGAATTTCGTATGATTTTGTTTTATTCGTTCATATCATTGTGTAGTATTGAACAAAGTAAAACTAAGACAACTAATGATGTGCAATGGGTTTCTAAAAAATTTCAAAAAATAAATTGGATTCATGCGGCATAAATTTTTATCTGTTTTTTCTCTTAATGTCTCATATTATATTTAGGCGATATTCTAGGATTACTTCTACTACTTAAATTACCCGGCTAATGGACAAGAGTTCAAAAGGTCATTAATAAGAATTTACCGAAATGGAGCGAAAGTTAGAAACGACTAAGGGTTTATCTGTTTAAAATTCGCAAATGCAGTTTTCTTTTTTGGTTTTTAAAGTTTTGTTAAGTTTTAGTATTTTTCGTTAGGCCTTTCAAGAAATTTATTAACATATTTTTTCTTTACAGACATTGTTTACGTTGGATCCCTTAATCCGCAACATTATGAGATTAGTAGGTTAATGCTGGAACACGGAAAGCATGTACTGTGCGAGAAGCCTCTGTGCATGAATCGTAAACAAGCGAAAAAACTTATACAATATGCCGAAATTAAGAAATTGTTTTTAATGGAAGCGGTATGGTCAAGATTTTTCCCAGCTTATCAATATTTACGGAAACAAATTGAAACGGGTGTACTTGGTGAGATACAAGAAGTAGATGTTGAATTTGGTTTTGCCCTGAATGAAGTGGATCGTTTGCAGTAGGTGTTACAGATTATTTCAAATATATATTTTCTTTTAAATTAAAACAAGTTGTTTGCAGAAAACGTAATCTGGGTGGTGGTACTTGTTTAGATTTGGGTATTTATACAATACAAGTTTCCCAATGGGCCTTCCAGGAACCACCGCAAGAAATCAAAGCACAAGGTATTTTAAATGCTGAAGGTGTAGATGTGGAGGTAAAGGCTGAACTTCATTACCCCAAAAAACGCCTAGCAAAAATGCATTTTAGTGCCAATGGTAATTTGAGTAACAATGCTGTTATTAAAGGCACAAAGGGACAAATAACGGTAAGTATTTTGGGAAAAAGTTGAATCTAATATTAAAATATTTTTTACCAGCTTAAACAATTTTGGTGTCCCACCAAAATCATTGATATCGATGGAAAGGAAAAAGAGTGGGTTTTGCCTAAAGGTAAACCCTCCACCAACTTCATTAATTCAGAGGGGTTGCGCTATGAAGCTGAGGCTGCCAGAAAATGTATTTTCGAAGGAAAACTACAACATGACTATGTTAGTCACAATGACAGTTTATTATTTGCACAGATTGAAGATGAAATTCGTGCACAAATTGGTGTTGTCTATTCAGAAGATAAGGAATAGTTTAGCTTTATTCTTATTAACACACATTTTTTGTATTTAAAATAAAGACAACTAAATGTTTACATTTTTATACTGCAGCATACTTTAAGGCTGTTATAAGTAAAAAAAAAAGGAAATCGTTGAGATTTAAAATAAATTATTTACCTTTTAAATCTGGATGAAGCATCGCTCGCGCCATTGCTTTTATTTTTACTGGGCAATTTTGTGGTAAAGATACAATCGTCAAGAATGCCGCTAAAAAAAGCATTAAAAAGAACAAAAACAATTAAAGGAATTTCAAGCAAAAAGGTAATAGAAAATGCAATTACATATTTCTATTCTAAAGAAATACATACGTGTTTAAAATTGATGTTTAATTAAGGCTGGCAGCGCCATAATATTTCGTTTGTCGGTAGCGCCATCTAGTGCCATCAACAAGTATAGTTACTTACAAAATTAAACCAAACCGTAGGTGGCGCTTTTACTATGTATAGATGTCTACATCACTTTATTGGAATAACAAGGGATTTTTTTTTATTATTATTTATTTGATTTTTGCAAATATTTTCGGTATGTTCGTTTTATTTTATTTAAAAATTAAATAAATTATATTATTATATTAATAAACTACATCATTTATATTTATATTTTTTTTTATCAAGACTTCTAGTTCTTGGTAATTAATTCTTTTACTTTTTTTCTTGTTTGTTTGCTGATTATATATATTCTTTTTTTTTTTTTAATTGATAAACGATTAAGATAACAAAACCTTAAAGGATTATAATTATTTGTAGAAACAGAATCTTATTCAACTACATACATGTTTGTTTATAAAACTTAAAAAAATATATATAGAAATACAACGTATAACGTGAAAGAAAAATTCATTAAAGAGAAACATTTAAACAATATTTATAAATATAAAAAACAAGTAAAGCTAATTTTTAAGATTAAATTTTCTCACAAAAAAAAAAAAATTAATTATAGTTTTTGTTTAGCATATGTTTTGCAAAGTAAAAATAATATTAAATTAGTGGTTTTAAAGAGAAATACTTAAATATTTTTCAATTCATCTAAAGCTTTGATTTGAAAACAGCCTTTATGTCTGTCTGTCTGTTTGGGTTTATATACGGGACCCAAAGTTATTCTAAGCTTTTTTTTTAATTTTGTTGAGGTTTTGCAAAAATTTGTTAGTTTATTTAATAATTTACAAGCTCTTAAATAAATGTTATTTTACAAATACACTTGTATATGCTGTGGATGTTAAGTTAATACTCTAAAAATTATTAGTTTTCAATATACATACAAATAAATATAATAAAAAATAAATGTAAAAACTCTATTGAAAACAATAAAGCAGGCCAAAATATTTAGAGAAGTGTAATTAAACCGAGAAAGTGTAAAAGAAATTCAAATTTTACATTGTAAAACAAAATTTAAATTTTTTGTCATAATGTTTAAATATGAAGTAAACTATTTTACTATTTTAATAATGACTCCTTTTCATTATAAAAATTATAGCACTATTTTTTTAATATTTACTTAACATTAATCGTAACGATTACTGCCGTTTAAAATCGTTTTGTATAGAAAAAAAAACATAACCAAATATTTCGTGTTGTTACTGTCGTAATTAGAATTGAATACGATAAAAAATATGGTAATAATATCCAATATTATCGGTTTTATGTTTTTAGTACTTTAGGTTAAATTCCCCCAAAAAAAACTTTCTGCTTGATAACACCAAGCGCAATCTTACCGATACCAGGTTTTACAAATTTAAAAACCTTTGCTTTTTCGAAAAATGTTTAATCCTATTTTACTTTTTTTTTTAATATTTTAAAAACTTAATAAAAAATTACAACAAATTGAATATTTTTTTTTAAACAGGTTTCAAGCCAGATTCGTAAGGTGATGAGATGATAGATTTTTTTTTATTTCTAATGAGTCAATAGTTATGTTCCAGAAGATTTTAGGAAAGTAAGGACAAATGAGAGTAAAAACTAATTTACTTTCTTAATAAGTAAGAAACGGAACATCAAAACCTTTAATTGATTTTTAAATTTATTTCTTGATTTTCAATTCCTATTTATGTATGTAAACAAAAAAAAGAAATTAGATATTTTGAAAAAATTCATGAAGCTCCCTCCCTGTCCATATATATAAAAAAAGGAAAGCATGCACTTGAAATTAGCAAAAGGTTTTAAATAAAATTGCAGAAAAAGAATTACGATTTGTGGATACGATTGTTATTTAATAAAAATTTGCTGAAATTTTAATTATTTGACAGATATTTGTATCAGGGTTTACTGATACCAGTAAACCTTACGAGAACAGCTGACTTTGTTTGCTGCTTAGTGTGTTTTCCTTTTTCTATTTCTCAAAGTTTTTTTTTTTGTAAAAGTGAGATTACCTGTTTTCAATATGCCATGCTAAGTATCTTATATGACACTTAGTAAGGCCTATGCTTGTTGCACACAGCAATAAAATCTAAAAACCAAAAGTTGTAATTACATAGGTGGCCCTAAAAGTCCAGATAATTATCAGCTGTTACTTTTTTTTCTTATTTTAAATTAACAAACTTCATAAAAAAGTGTTTAATGGAAATTCCTTTCCTAAGGGCTATTGTCAATGCGGATTTGTGGTGACTGCATTAGGGAAAGGAATTGTTCTGGTTTTATTTAATATGCTTTTTTTTATATATTAATTTTGATACAATTAATTAGGTAGCCTTTCAACAGAAGCTGGTTTTTGTTTTTGCTATTGTTTCTGTCAAACTCCATACATAAACAATAATTTCCTCTCACTTCTTAGCATCAATTATGTCAAACTTCATAAAAGAGAAAATAATCAAAATAATTCTTTCTCAACTGAGGCTAACTAAGTGGTTGTTTTATATGTATCTTTTAAAAGGGCGTTATTTTAGCGCCTTTCTTGTTTTTCATTTAGCTCTATTACCCTATTTTAACCTTTATACTGAAAGTCAGTCTTGGACTCCAATCCTTGCATAAAATCTAATTAATATTTTTTCCTGCACGTTTGTGAGTTTTCATTATTTTGGGAGAGCAATTTTTGTTGTTTATTTTAGCGAACTTTATGTAAATAGTAAAATCCATCCATCTTATTTCTTTTCTTTAATTTAACTTAAAAAATCAATATCAAATTTTTATTGTAATAAACTATTGTGACTATTAGTTTGTCAGTTTGCATAAATACTAAATTGGGAAACAATAACGAACCTTGATGTTTGTGTCAGTTTTAATGTGTGTTATACATATCTTACGAGTACAGATTGTAGCCTTAAACTAGATACGGCCCTTAATTTAAACTTTTCGAATTACAACTAAGAATCTTTAAAATAACAAAATTAATTTTAAAACTCTATAAACCGATATTATTAATTACAAAGAACTAATATCAATACAAATATTTATTTCAAACTTAATTATGTATGTATGTTTATTAATATTTAAAAACGTTAACAAAAGACTTGGTAACTTGTTTAAGCATATTTTTTTAATGTCGGCGTACATGTAACAGTCAAACCTAAATTAGAACGTTGAGCGTTGCGTTATGCTGAAGTGACCTACCTAAATAAGAGCGTTTAAGTTGCGTCATGAACAGTAATGGTAACTTAACTTTTAAACAAAACATAACTTAAAACATATGAAATAGAAAGTAAATCTCTAGACTTGACGTGCAGTAGCTAAAATGGCATTACTTTTCAACAATAACAAAACCATTTGCATCCAACTTCACTTCCTAACTAGCTGTCAGTATTGAATTTTTCAATTGCTAAGCGCTGACGCTGCGCTATTTATGTTTGCTTCATTCAATTTTTTTGGGCATGAGAATTTTTGACAGGTAGACAACGCTTAGCGCGCTCATTTAGGTTTGGCTGTAAGGTTTGGCATAGAAAAAGTTCATATGGAGAAGAAGTGCAATAATTTACAATCAATTGTTTTCAATGTTTTGCAAGTTATATAAGTATTATTAACATATAAAAAAGGTATACCCAGTAAACAAATCAAGAAGGATTTGGTTTAAAGGGTTATGGTTGAGTTTGGGTCAATATTAAAACTATATTTTTTATTCGAAAATTTTAAAATTAAGCAGAAACATTGTTTAGTATATAAAAAAAAAAAACATTAAAAAATTAAATTAAAAAAACCAAAAGATTTAACTAAAAAGTTACAAAGAAACAAAATTAAGTATTCGGAAAATAAATGCTTCTAATAAATAGCCAGATTTATAGATTTTACATAAGTGTTTCTGTATTTAAAGTTTTAATGCATTTTCTTATTTTTTACAGTCTTTCCAATGTCAATGTAAATATGTATAATCTGACTTAATAGTACTAGAAAAGAAGCAAAAAAAAAAATATTAAAAGAAAAATAAAAAACAAATTAAGAGTATTTTTTTTAATTTTTCTGTAAAAATGTGAGTATGTATATGCAACATGCATTAATATATATTTTTAGTTTTCATTATCTGGTTTTAATCTGGTTTTATAAAAAACTGCATATTATTTTCGATTATTTTTAGCTTTTTCTTTTTTTGTTTGTATAAATTTTAGGGAAAGTTTAAGATGCTATAATTTTTAGGTTTTTCAGTTATTATATATATTGTTTTAACGCTTATTTCTTTAAATGTGTTAATGTTTTAATAGTTAAAATTAAAATTGGAGCTTAACTAAATACTTGATTTATCTCATATGTGTGTTCTAATTGTTTGTCTAATTATTATTATTATTTTTTTTTTTTGAAATACTGGCTGTTTTTATTTTCCAGCTACCACTACAGTTGAAGATTCTACACTTGCACTTACCGCCTTCACAGCTAAGCTGACATCTTGTTCATCTTTACTTAATGCAGATGATCGAGGCAAAAATTCTGCATTAGGAGATTTTGGTAATGATGATATTGATGATTCAACTGCTTTTTCAGTTAAACTTTCAGCTGCTTCTGTTAGTGTTGGTGTTGAAGCTGGTTGAACTGGTGCATCCTCATTTTCATTTACAGCCACTATGGCTGCTGATTTTAAAGGTTGAGTTACTTCTTCATATGCCACGCAACTTCTTTGAGCATCGTTAGTGGGAGGCGTATTGAGGGATGAGCATGAAGACAAAATATTTGTCTGCATAGTGTTACCTCTGACTTGTGAAGATGTACACACTGGCGAAGCTATATGGTTATCGGTGTCGGCTTTCATGTTTGGTGAAACGGCCACTAAAGCTGTTGTTGCATTGCGATTGTGTTGTAGTAAATCATTTATTTGCAAGAGTCTTGAGGAACTGGCCAGTGGGGTGGATAGATTTATGAAATTGGCACTGGCATCATTTTCTAACGATGTCGTACCATTTACACAACTGGGTGCTGTGGTTGTCTCTAAATTAGTTAAACTACTTACACTGTGATAAATTCCTGATGCCTCCGTTGTTGTAGCTGCACCATAAGGTGGTATCGAGGGCACAGCGCACGAGCTATAGGTGTTTGGTGTGCTAAGAGAATTTGTGGCGTTTATGTAGGGGACATTGTGATAGGTATTATATGGTGAAACCTGTCAAAAAAATTAATTTAAAAAAAATTAGGGTTTAAAAAATAATTTTTTTACAGGAGGTCTTATTTTAATTATTTTTAATCGGTTATAAAACAAAAAAAAAAATCTGCGGGACTTTTAAAAATTTGAATTAATTGCCATTTATACCTTGCATATTTTTAAATATTTTTAAACAATTTTTTACTTCACAACCTCCCAGCCACAATTTAGATTCGCATGAATAGGCATTATTTGCGCCTTTTTCAAATATAACATGGACAAGTGCTAATAAAATTCAACAAGTAACTTGACTTGAGAAGAACTATTATCTACATTGAAGGGTAACATAACTGAAAGCCATTTATGCTAATGTTGATGACTTGAATGGAGGAGAATCATTACAACTCAATTTGATAAATAGTCTGATGAATATTTACCTGAGAAAATTTAAAAAAGAATCCACTCATTTATTGAAATTATACCCTGGTGAAGACCATTAAAATAAAAGATTAAGAATTCTTGAAAAATGTTTCTAGGGTGGGCTTAGCCACTACGGACAGTTTCCCGTTAAATCAAGTGTCTGCAGAGTTTGTCTACAAATCCGTGGACATTCTTCAGTCAGTGCTACATATTTCTTTAGGCAAGATTAAATTTGTCTGCTTTCTATACCACTAAGTATCTTCAATTATCGTCTCGGAAGCCGATTCACTGCACGTCAGCTCGTCGACAATTCTATTGCCAACAATGTCGCAGTGTCCTGGCACTCAGACAAAAAGTTACAAATTTAAGATATATATTTACTCACTAAGAGCTCGTTCTAGGCCCTAACTAGCTTGCCTATCAACATTACGTGTTCCATTAAAAGTTTTGAGGCCTTTAAGATGGCCAGTATCTTCGCCTTAAACATACTACAGTGATCGGAAAGTCTTAAAGACCTTCTAACGTTCTCCCTCATTATATAGATCGCCGTTATATTAGTAAGGACCGCACACCCTTATTACAGGCAGTCAGATGATCTTAACCAGCAAACTGTATCAGGGATAAAAATCCTTAATTTTTTTATTTAAATATTTTTAATTTATATAATGTAAACAGTTTATATTTAGTTTTGCCTAAAAATTTAAATACTTTGCAAGCACTATGTAGTTGGTGGAGGATATTTAAGATACGGCACAGCCGATTATATAAATTTAAATCGTTTTATACTCACTTGTGACTGTACACTTCCATAGTGATAGGACGTCACCGGCATTAGTTCTCCATACGAGGGGGTTGCTGTAGTGGTCCCACCAAATAAACCAGTATCCAAACTATTAATACCATATTGGGATGTTGTTGTGGTCGTGGCCAAACTACCATTGTGTGTCATTTCTAAAGAAGTTTGTTGTTGGCCATACAAACCGTTTAAAATCGAAGAGTTTTGTGGATGATAATACGAACTGGCAGCTGTTTGTTGATGCATTTCGGAGGCGGTATTGTAGGCTGGCGATGCATAGCCCGAACTGTAGTTAGATTGTGGTTGCATGTGTGCTTGATAGTACGAGGAGGGTATTGGTTGCATGGCAGAAGAGTAGGGATTTTGTTGTTGACGATTTTCCATTTCCAAACGCATTAAGGTGTGTATATAATGGGTGCGCACCCGAGTCGGATTAAATTCAACCCGACCAATGGAATTGCCACAGGCATCACGAGAGCAGCCACAAGGAAACATATCACGATCGACCTGGCATTTAATGCCAGATTGAGAACAAGAACAAGTCTCGGGATCACAAAAATTACGACAAGTACAACCACAAATTTCTCGACTGTTGCGTATATTGCGACATTCAGCCTTTTCAGTGGGATCTACTTTACGTATACCAGCCGCCTTTAGCAAAGCCCTACGCTGTTTAGGCGAAACAGGCTGTAGGAAACCATTCGATTCTCCATCCAAATCAGAACCACTACCCTCGCTTAAATAGTCTTCTTCGGATTCTTCACTGTCGTCACTAGAAGAGCCCCTAGGGGTGATTTCCTGCAATTGCATGCGATGAGCTCTTCGTATTTCGGCAGCATGTTCAGCTAATGTTAATGTTTTTAAGGCCACATGCCTGGCTCCCATGCCTAAAGTACAACCACCCGCCGATGGCACACAACCAAAGCCCTGTTGCCGTGGAAAATAATAGACTTGTACGGTATCAAAATTAATGGAACGCTTTGGTTTCTTTTGCATGCTGGTGCCATTTATTAAGCTTGTGTTTGTTATCGAACCCAAACCTTCAACATTGTCATCAACTTCAAATCGTCGTTTCAAATTTGATCTGTGTGGTTTAGGAGGATCTTTGGGTGGTGATTTTAAAGGAAGTTCTAAAATATCCCCGTTCATTAACTTTTCGCTGTCTTTATTTTGGTTAGAAGTCTGTGTTGGAGTCGCTGCAGATATGTGGCTGGTATCGTTAATACTTGTTAAAGTCGTATGTAATGCTGATGTTTCGCTGCCCAAACCAGAATCTGAACCTTCACCATTACGCTCTTCCTTTTCGGGTGTGACCTCTGATTTATTCTCTTTCAGTTGTATTTTGCTACTACATGATGGTTGATTATCATCTGGATCTGCTTTCAGCCATTGAATATCGTCATCCGCAGTTGTTCTAGTATCTTCATCTTGTGAAGTTTGTGAATTGTTAAGTAAATTTAATTCCTCTAATGCAGAATTTTTATCGGCTGCGAACGCTTCTTGCTCTTCGCATGCAATAGCTAAGGGGTCGTCTATTGTATTGACAGTGTCAACAGATGTCGCAGAAGCGTTTAAGTCTACTTCATCTATTACAATCACATTATTGTCTAAAAGTACAAAGTTTTTATATGGAATACTTATATAAAACGTTTTTACAAAATTATCTTTTAGCAATTTTTTTTTAAATGGAAAAAAATAATTGTTTTTTTAAACATAAGCTGTGATTTTTTACTTACTTTTAAAATTAACCAAATCAAAATATGTTTCTTCTTCATTCTCTATGCCATTATTACTATCTTTCTCTTCATTTTCGGTATGAACGTCATTTTCTATATCCTCTTCTAGGTCCGTTTCTTCGCCCAGTGCGTTTTGCAGCTCCACTCTTTTGGTTTTAACATTTCCTTCTTCTTCTGTTTGAAACTCATCTACATCCTCTTCTAGATCTGTTTCTTCGCCCAATGCGTTTTGTACCTCCACTCTTTTGGTATTATGATTTCTTTCTTTTTCTTCTTCGATGTAAAAATCATTCCCATCTCTTTTTAAAGCTTCTTCTGCACTTCCCACCGAACTAAGCTCATCGTTGTCTGGCAGATTGGGACAAGGCGATGAAGTTCTTCTCAGCACTTCCGTGGGATCATGGCGAAAATCTTCCAATTCATCATCGATTGGACTTAAGGCTTGATTTCGGTTAAAACCATGACTAATAACAATTTTGCAATTAGCATTTATTGACTTTTTTACTTCTAAAATTTCAGAACTATTTGTGGCGGTACTTTTAACAGGTTTCTTTAACATAAAACTACTTTCGATTTGTGTCTCTATATCGTTATCATCTTCATCCTCAAAAACACAAAATGTTTCTGCTGATATTGGAGATGACGTCGTTAAAGTTTTTGTTTTCGCTTTTAGCTCCTTAAGCCTTGCGCTCGAGTCTTTAAGTTCTTTTGCATTTTCTTTTTCATCTACTTCTCTATTTTCTTCTACTTTATCAACTAAATTGTCATTTTCATATTTTTCCTTTTCAACTTTACTTTCCGTTTGCAAAGTTATAGTAGCATGTTCTGCTTCTGCTTCTGTTTCAATTTTTACGTTTTCTGTTTCCATTTTTGCTATTTCTTCTGTTGAACTGTTTCCTCCAAATATTGAATTACTGCTTGCATTCTTTTGAATGTATGTTATAAAGTTTTTAATTGGTGTAAACATTATCCTTTTCACCTTCTAATTGGTTAACTGAATTTCTTGAGTAAGTAACACTTGCAAGATTAGCTTCAAGAGCTAACTTGAAGTAAGTGCCTGAAATGTTAACAAGCATTTGTATCTGAAACAAGAGAAATTAAGTTCTTTTATTTCAAATTTAGTTATTTTGAAATAAATACTTAAGGCAAAATATGATTTTTTTCTTCACATATAAAATACCTAATTCTAAAGAACAATCAAACATAAATCAGCGCGCTAAGCGTTGTCTTTCCGTCAAAAATTCTCATGCTCATACAAATTGTATAAAGCAAACCGAAATAACGTGGCGTCAGCGCTGACACTTTAAAATTGAAAAACTCGATACTGACAGCGCGTTAGGAAGTAAAGTTGGATGCGGATGGTTTTAATGAAAGCAAACTTTATTAATAAATTTGCCTTGGTTTTGTTATTGTTGAAAAGTAATGCTATTGTAGCTAATTTCACGCCAAGTCTAGCGATTTACTCACTATTTCATGTTCTTAGTTATTTTGTTTAAAATTTATTTTTAACATTATTGTTCATGACACAGCTTTAACGCTCTTATTTATGTTTGATTGATTTAAAAAAAAAATAATTTCTGAATTTAAGAAAATATTTTGATAATGGAAAGTAATATATAAATTAGAAAATATATACATTTCTTCCTTACTCAAATAAGTTTCTGCGTTTACTTAATTTTTTTCGGCAAAAAAATATGTTGTCGTTTTTTTTTTAAAGAAGCATTTTCGGTTGACCATTAAATAGGCAATTTATTTTAATTTCCGAATTTTTCAATTTTAATAAATTTATAAAATAAAAAATTGCATCGTCGTAAATTACAGTCGAATTTTAAATACTCGAGTCACGCAGAACTAAAACTTATATCCTCTATTTATTTATAGAAAGAAACAGTTAAGTCATATTTTCCTAAATTAGGTAACACATAATATAATTTGGAATACAGACTTCAAAATAAAATGGTACCACAACTTTGAGTTGTTTGCTTTAGGTGTTTACTTTTTGGTAAAACAGAACACTAAATTATAAAAAAAGATTATTAAAAGATTATTCATTAATTATCACAAATTAAAAAAAAATAAAAAAATTAAATTTCTTTGAAAATTCAAAAATGAACTTGAGCC
>NDXZ01032636.1:0-13775 GCA_003055125.1 Paykullia maculata
AGGGTATATAAGATTTGGCATAGCCAAATATAGCACTCTTACTTGTTTTCATTTTTTTTATCCTGGATTCTTATGTACATATGCCCATTTACTAAAGGAACGTTATAACTCAAAAAATAAAATTTTGGAGTTAATGATGTAATTGTTCACTATATCATGCTTTCTTTATATTGTGTAAAAAAATGCATGCAAATGGCGTTTAAGCTCACCTCCTGATAGAAGAAAACTTTTTAATATTTCCACTGAGTTGTATGTAAATTTAAAACTTTAAACTCATTTTCTGCAAAACTAGTTTTATTGAGTTATGGCGTTCTTTTAGTAAATGAGGGATATGTATCTAGTTAGGGTTGATAAGAAAAAAAAACTTTTTCTGTGTTATAAACTCCGATATTACGGCTTATTATCAATATCTATTTACCGGAATTTATGACACCAAAGTATATATTTGTCGTTATGAAATCAAACTCCGGCGGCAATTGGATTTCACAACAATTTTTCGCAATTAATTCACTTTAATAAATATTTTTTTAAACAATTCAAACATTGACAAAGGTAAAAAAATATGTATCAGCTGCTTTATTGCGGTCATTTAGTATAAGCTTGGCTTGTTATGCTTTTAAAGCAAAAATTCTTTTTCAACAAACGGTTTTGCAGTTCGTGTAAAAAAGTTATGACCCCTTAAGGACAAATCCAGACCACGGTACTACAGTAAATGCTTGTAAAATCCACTGTCTTATAGCTAAAACCAAAAGAACTTGACTACTAATGCAAATAGAAAGCTGAAATGTCTACAAAAGTTTAGCTATTTTTAAAATACGAGATGAACAGCAGCCTATTGAAGATAAAAAAAATATGCATACTACAGCTACGATTTTGAGCCTTAAATTTTTTTCGGCCAAAGGCTAAATATAATATTTAAAAAAATAAAAAAAAATAAAAATAAAAAAAAACTAACATATTTGGGTTGTTGATCGGAACAAAAAACTGTAAATGAATAAAATCGAAATTCTGTTGCACTTACTTTGCTTGCAAAAACTGTTCTTTATTGTATTTATGCTTTTTGCCATGACCATGTCGTTGGATACCTCCATTACCATCGTAATAGTCCACTTCTCGTGGTGTGTAGTAGAAATTTAATAAATGATTTAAATTCTGTTTTTTACTGCCTGAAGCATAAACCGAATTTAGCTCATAATTGTTGTGCTCAAAACGTCCTACTGATGCTCCCATTGAAAAATCGTAGAACGTTGAATCCCCAGACCCTAATCCGGGGCCGGTAGTAAAGTTATTTTCGTTAGTGTTACGATATGAGCCACCAGCATTAGAGTTATTGTTGTTGCCATTATAGCCTCGGTTACGTGGCCTTTTGTCCACATTTGGACGTACTTTAGCCGATAGTTGTTTACTTTTATTGTTGCTGTTGTTATTTCGGGCCGATGTTGAGCTGTTTTCACGACGACGTGAATCTCTAGGCCAATTTTTAGTTGATTGTATATCTTTAAAGATACATTGTTTTAATATTCATTACACCGAACACGCTTTAGTAATGAAAATCATTTATATTGTGAGCGTCAAAAGAAACTGTACACCTTAGAATCTCAAGTTAACTGGCTCATTTTAAATATGTATTTTATAATTTAATTTAATATACTTTGTTTTTTATTTAAGACATTTTCTTTGTTTTCTTTTTGTTAACAAACAATAACAAAATTTTAACAACAAAAAATATACAACAAAAACAATCTAATAATCATATTTTTGGCGTCAGAAGAAATTGTACAACATTAAAGGACTAAAAAATAACTAAATTATTTTCAATACCGCTTGCAACCTTCTAGGCATCGATTCAACTAATTTTCGGGTTACTTCCGGGAAGATTTTGACATTTTTCCATTATCACTGCTTTGAGGGAGTCTTTGCTGGTAATTGTCCTTTTTCTGATTTGCTGGTCCAGATGCTCCAATAAATGTTCAATTTGGTTGCGGTCGGGTTATTGGGAGGGATGATCCAACTGTTTGGGAGTATGGTAAAGCAGCTATTTCTTTACTATTTTGGCAGTATACTTGGGATCACTGTCTTGCTAAAAGACGCAAGTTTGATCTAAGCCTAACTTCAATGCTGTGTGCCAGATTATCTTTTAAAATGGTGAGGTAATCTGTTTTCTTCATAGTATTCTCTATGAATACCAACTTTCCTACACTCTACTCTACGAATACCAAATTTCCATACATTACATATTGCTGGGCAAAATCAGCATTTTTATTTCGCCAAACTTTTTTTTACTGGTTTCTTTTCACCAAAAATTTCAAATTTGCTCTCGTCGCTAAAGAGCAAAACATTATTTTTAGCAAGTGCCCGACGTCGATGTTGGTTTATTACCGACATACATATATGGTTTTCTTCTCGGAAGTCGTCCATATAGTCCATTTGCATGTAGTGCCCTACATATCGTGCTGACACTGACATTAGTACCTGAACATTCTGAAATGTTTTCAGTTATTTTAACAGCCCTTTTTGTTGGATTTTGTTTTACTTTTCGCAAAATGGACCATATTTAGGACGAGTTTAGACGAGTTTAATTTTAAGTTAACATGAGTTTAGCAGAATGGATAAAAAAATACATTAAAAATGACACTTATGCTAACTCCACGCCAATTTTTCATTATACATATGGCCGCAAGTATCCAGGGAGGATTTTTTGACGCAAAAAATATGAAGATTAGTTTGTTTTTGTTGTTGTTAGAATTTTGTTATTGTTTTTGATAAAATGAAAACATAGAAAATGTGTTTAATAAAAAACAAAATATATTAAATTAAATGATAAAAACACATTTTTAAAATTAGCCAATTAACTTGAGAATTTAAGGTGTTTCTTTTGACGCTCATAGTATGTAACTCACCTGAGGATGAAGATTTTTGACGATTAGAATCAGTTGCCTGGTTTGATGTTTTTGTAGTGCCAGTTCGTGAATAATTTTGTTTTTTGTTGTTGTCCATTTTGGTTGTTGAGCTTATTACAGAAATTAATAGAAGATAAAGAAATATGAACAGTTTCCAATTGGCACTGATGAAATTTTAAAGAACCCTTTACAGCTGTGCTACCACTCTCTCTCTTCGATTTCGAAGATTTAATGCGACGAACTTTGTCTCCACACGGAGCTTTTATAGCCTTATTTAATTTCAGTTTAGACATTTTTACTGAGCCATGTTTACAAATTTTATCCAAAGAAAATTATTTCTCTTTGTAAATATTCAGTGATTTGTTAAACACAAAAAATATTTTTTTTGTAAAGGTTATGAATTGCAACTATTTCTTCTCGTGGACGAACACACGAACAAAGTGTCGTAAAGCACAAAATTTCGATGACGTTCAATTTTTAGCTCGAATATTTTTTTAAGGACTTTCAGACGGCTTTTTCAATTCCTTTTCTTAAAAGGAATAGCTGATTTTTAAAATTGTAGAATGTAATGAATTAAATATCAAAAGAAAAATAAAAAAATTTTCTCTGATTGAAATACGAAAAGAACGACGTCGACGAACGATGATTGCGAAAATGGCCTCCAATATATAGAGATACCAGCGTATTTTTTGTCTTACATATTAGTGTTGCCAATTTAGTAATATTATTAAAAGTTATGACAAAACAAAATTTGTGGTATAACTTTTATGTAATAAGCCACAAAATTGTTATAGAAAATGTCAGTCAGTTGTCTAACATATTTTTTTAGATTTTTATTAACGAAAAGATTGTGTTGGAGAATCGTTTTCCTTAAAAACTTAAACAAAATACCTAAATATATGTACCTTTGCCCCTCATGAGTAACGGGTATAAAATTATGGTCACGTTAAAAATTATGTTAAGGGTGGCGTAAACGTATTTATGTTTCGACAAAGATTTTAATTCCTTAAGGAAGGTTGTTGTATGAAAAGTGAACATTTTAATCGAAGCGTTTGATAGTTTTATTAAATAGCATGTTCTATTCGTCGCTGCCTCAGTGGTAATTCATTTTTAATTAAGTTCCCCATGGTTTAATTTTCCATACAACATTTTTTTAGAATGTTTTACATTCTCACAAAGGGACGATATTCATCGGACACAAGTGAGCTGAACCTCCTTTCAGCTGCTTGTTTCACCTAACCTAATGCACTTAAGATTACTGTCTTAGTTACATTATATATATATATATATATATATATATATATATATATGCAAAGGCTTAGATGAATATAGGACTCAGCCTATCTCGATCCATAATAATGTCATAAATAGTAAACCACAGCATCAATAATTGTACCCTTCACCACAAGTAGCAATGGTATATTAAATTTTATTATTCCGTTTGTAATTTCTACAATATTTATTGCATAATTTATATAAATATATATGTATATACATATATTCCGTATCCATTAGGATATAGGCCATGTGCGTCTGTCTGTCTGATTCTTTGTCAGTGTGTTATTGGAAATAAACTTTTTTTGTAGCTCCAATAGGTAACTTAGGTTTTGCATCAAACTTTTGGAAATGTTCCAGAAAACAACAACAATATAAGTCAATAACCGGCTGAGATATAAGCCGGTACCATGGTATTAAAAATGTGGAAACTTGGCAGCTCTATAAATAGATAAATAATTTAACTAGACTGCAAGAACAGATGACACACGTCACAACAAAACAATTTCGAGTTTTTAGAACACTATTAAACTAATAATTTAAAAAGTGTATACATAATAATTAACTATGGAAACTTTATACCATCAAACCAATCGTATATTACAGGAAATTGAACAGAGTTTTCAAAAAGTAGTCCAGACATCTGGGCAACCTGACAACTATGACGTGGAAAGCGAAATTCAAATGAAAATAACACAAGTTAATTCGTGAGTAAATATGTTTCTTGAGTTAGATACAAGACATTTGATTATTTTTTTACAGCAATTGTGATAGATTGGATGTTTTACTATACAAAGTACCTGCATCGCAAAGACAGAGTGCAAAAATTCGTATAGATCAAATCAAGTATGATGTGCGACATCTTCAAAGCAGCCTGCAAATGTTTCGAGAAAAGAGGCAGCGTAGACAACAAGAAATATCAGAACGAGAACAGCTACTTAGTCATCGATTTGCGCCTAATAATGCTGAAACTTGCTTGGATATAGATTATGCCCTACAACATAACACACAATTGGGCAATGCACATCATGGTGTTGACGACATGCTATCCACAGGAGGTAATATTCTCAGTAGCTTAGTAAGTCAACGGAGCACCTTAAAGGGAGCGCAAAAGCGTCTTTTGACAATTGGTAGCACGTTAGGTTTATCAAATCATACAATGAAATTAATTGAAAGACGTTTTGTTGAGGACAAATATGTAATGTTTGGAGGCATGTTTGTAACATTGTTAGTCATTGCTTTGATCATTTACCTTATGGTTTTATAGTTTAAATATATGCCTTCAAAAGGAAACGGTTGCTTTTCTTTTTTTAATTTCAAATTTTATTACTGTTAGTTTGTAAGCGAAAAATAAAATTTTACACACCAAGTAAGAAGTGAAAAAATGATTTTTTATACATAATTTTGTCATAGTTGAATTTAGCCTGATAGGACGCGGATCTTTCTTATTAGTATGAAGAACGATGCCGCGGCCGGCCCCTAAATCATCGATGCCTAATCTTTTTATTAATGTGGCCACCTTTCTTAGCAGTAACACTCGACGAAGGAAGTTTACTTTTAGTCGATGTGTTGCCACTAAGTATACTAGGATCTTTGTGTGGTTCCCTTTGTGGTGTAGTAGCGCGGTCAGGTTTTTCTTCTTTGCCTGAACTTTTTATAGAAGTTGCACCATCATGGGCGGTAGTTGTGTTTTGGTTCAAAGCAATCTGGTTGTCACTGGAGTCTTCGTTAGTTACAGAATCAGATTCACTTGCCCTTTCAGCTAAATATGAATATATGTAAACAGTTGTTAGCCTATTATTTGGGTGAATACTTACGGTTACATATGGCCATAGAAGTTATTGAGGATTTAGAAAATAATCTTTCAGCTTCTTTAAACTTGCGATTGCGTTTATCAGCTTTAGAATTTGTAGCTTTGTTTGACGTCAAATATCTTTCCCAGCCACGAATGATGTTGCCACACAGTTGAGTATCTTCTAAATAGGAGCCCTCAAACGCGTAAATCTGTCTTTCCAAATTAGCCAGTTGTTCCTAAGTATTTATAAAATTGTTTTTATTTGCGTTATTAATTACTTTACTTTTCATTAATATTACCGAAGTTTCTGCCTTTTTTTTAATCAGATCTGCCAGTTCTGCTCTGGTATCTAAGTTTGTTGATTTTGTCGTCGAATTACTTTTTGTAGACTTGCGTTGCTTATTGTTGACTATGTCACTATTGGTTTTAATTGAAGGAGAGCTCATTTTGCTAACAAGTTTTGCAAAAAATTAAATAATGTATTTGTTTTAATTTTTGATGAAAATTATTATTTATGTATGCATTTGGTTTACAAACATTTGAAACAGCTGTAGCTAAGTGTTGCCAAGTTTAATCAGGCATTCATGTGGTGTCTAGTTGCTAATATATATTATGATACAGTGATACAAAGGAAAGAGATGTCTAAAGTTTACTAAAACGTTATTTGTCTACTTATAAGAAATTGTTAAAAGGACAATATATATATAGATATAGTTAAGAGTAGTTTTTTACACACCTTTTTAGGGTGTAAAATGTCGTTACAAAAATGATTATCATGTAGTCTTAATCAGGTGATTACTATTTTATCCCCATATGTATATCTTTGATGTCAAACTTCATACATAAAAATTTTTTTTTCTTTCTTCTCTCGCAAAATCCATATGTCAAACCAAGGCAAATCCATATCAGGTGACTTCAGTTCGGAGAGGATTTTTTTTCAATTTTTTTTAGCTTGCTAAAAAATAGAAATAAAAAACAATATAATCAGCTGATTGACTGAGATCACTTGATATAAATTCGCCTGGTGACAAAGTTTATATAAAAAAAATTAAAACAATATATCTTCTCTGAACTGCAATCACCTTATAAAACATGTTCATTTCATTTTGTATATTTGTGTTAAACCATCTGTATTTATTTGATGATTATCTGAACACAAACACATACAAATGTATTTATATTTTTAATATAATAATTTTTTAAATGAATTAAATAAATTTGTCTTGCTACATATGTACATACCTTGTATGAAAGTACTGGGTAGCAACTTTTAAGTCTCAATTACTTAAAAGCACCCGTCTATGAGTACTCAGTATCCCAGTGCTCACAAGATTTATAACTCTATTTTATGGGCATAGTACAATTATTTTTAATAATAAAAGGTTTTGTAAAATGCATTCCGAGGAGGACACAAAAATCCAATATGTGCCCAGAGTTAATCAGGTGATTTTAAAATAAAAAAACTAATTAATATTTTTATTCAATAATAACAATTTCAGATTGATGCCATAAACTTAAATAAAGACATAACTCGACTGATAAGGGATAATCTTTTGGAAAATTTACAGGCAATATCGGTATGCTAAACTTAATGTGTTTATATGGAATAAAACTGTCAATTTTTATTTTATCTAGCCAGTATTATTTGCAAGGATACAGCCGGAATTGGATTTATTAATTCAATCAGCTATTTGGTTTGGCTCAGTGGGTCAGTGTTGCTCTACTTTCGGCCAACAGTTATTAGTACTAGCATATGATTCGGAACAATTAAATTTATCCCGACTAATTTTACATTTTTGCCTTACTATTTTGCCGGTATATGTTAAGAGTTTAGAAGAACGTAGAATCAGTAAAATTGATTGGTTGCACAAAGCGATCGAATATGGAGGGAATGCCGCTTTACTTTTATCTACACTAAATTTTTTTAGATTTCTTAGGACCGGTCGAAAGCCTACGTTAATAGACTTCTTTTTGGGTTTAGACTATATAAGCCTACGCCATAACCAGCGAAGAGATATCGGTTACAAATATTTAACAAGGGAATTATTGTGGGGAGGTTTTATGGTAAGTAAAAAGGCAGTTACAATTTTGAAAACATTTTGTTATTTTATATATTGTAGGAAATTTTGGGACTTGTTTTGCCTGTTATAAATTTTCGTAAATTGCAACGTCTAAGTAAATCCCTTTTAAGTTTTCACAAAGAAACTAGCGAATCTGATATTTGTCAATCCTCATCATATAAAATACCCAAACTGTTATCATCTTCTGTCTGTGTATATTGTGGTGAACGTCCAACTCATCCCCATTGTATGGGATGTGAACATATTTATTGTTATTATTGTTTGACTGCTAACATATGTACAGATTCAAAATTTTGTTGTACAGTATGTAATATTCCAGTCTCTGCTGATGGAATACAGGCTTTGTGATAGTTGTAAATGGATTGAGTATTTGGGTATTGAATTTTATAAATAACAATTTTTTAAGTAATTAAACTCAAAAACGTTTCTATATGTTTAAATGTATTTTATTTAGGTATTTAATATAAATTAGTGTGATGAATTTTTATCGATTTTTAAATAAATTTTAACTTAATACATTAATTAATACAAAGTTAAAAAGGATATTTTTGTGTATTTTTTATTAATGTAAGTTTTTATCATTCGTTAACTTTTTTTAAAAATATTTTAAAATTTAACTAGTTTTGCAAAAAAGTGCACTCAAAATTGGTCTTTTATTATCTTTTTAAAAATGTCTATTTTTAAACTATATTTTTTTCTGGAAACCAAATTTTAATTGTAAATAAAATTTTTATTAAAAATCGATTAAATTTTCTTCTAAATATTAGAGAATGAGAGGAGAGACAATACGGTTAATTTTAAATTTGGTTCTGTCTCACCTCAACATTAATTTTATGAGAAAGCAAGTTCCAGTTGCTATTTCTACAATATTGTAGTTTAAATAGATAAAATTTACATTCAATAACAGTAGTACCGATGAAAAAAAGAATGCTGACGATGATATCGTAGCTGGTTTCGAAAATGCATTCCACTCGGCTAATATCATATGGGAAACTGAATTTTTAATAAAATAACATTCTCAATATATCACACTTTCAAAAATATAAGAACTAAGCCAAATAAAAATCTTTACTAAATATATTTTTTTTTAATAAAAAGCAAAAGAAAAAAAATTGATTACAAATTTGAGGCTCCCTGAAAAATGGAGCAAAAGGTTAATTTTTGGACCATTTTTATACCATATACACTAGGGATGGGCAAATACAAAAAAAAAATCGATCTTTTTTATCGATATTTTTTCAATATCGTTGCCTGTCATATATATCGATTTAAAAATATGGATATTTCGATATTTTTCGTAAATTCATAGAATACAAGAATAACGAACTTTATATAACGAAAAGTAATTTTTATTGATGTTTAACGGTTGACATAGAAACAATTAAAACAGATAACTATATTTGTGGTTAAACTACGAAGTAAGGCGCTGTTCAAATTTAATTGAACCAGTAATTATCATATACTGACATAAGAAGTACCCCATGTTTGATGTGCTCACCTGTCAAACAGCCCCTATTATCGGGAATTGTCAGACTTACCGCTGAAGAAACTCTTTTCGAAGGCACCGAGTAAGCCTGACAAACTAGAAAGCCGTAACTGTCAATAAAGCATTATAACATTTTATTCAATAAAGACTGACGAGAAGATTTTTTAAAAATGAATAACATAAAATACAAAACCAAAGTTTAAAAATATCGAAATAAAATTGCAAGAAAGTATATTGATACATCGATAAATTGCAAATTAAATTTGTATCGACGAAATATATCGATTGATATTCAAAATATATCGATATTTACAAATTTACATGAAGATTCGCCTTGGTATGCCTATATAGGTTTGTCATTCCGTTGTAATTTCTACAATATTCATTTTCGGCCTTATAAAGTATATATATTCAGGATCTTTATAGATAGAAAAGTCGATTTAGCCTTGTCCGTATATCCTTCCGTCTTTGTGTTGGTTAATATCCAGTTTTCCAAAAATCCAAATTTCCAGCTTCCATAGGTCACCAAGACTTGTATAAGATATCAAACTTTTGTAAATACTTTTGAGAAAATCGGTAAAGAAAACTGACAAGATCCATCAATAACCGGCAGAGATATAAGCAAAAAAGAAGACGAATGCCTCTTTTTTACACAAAAACATTTTTGTTTTGCAGCTTGGGGATAAACTAGATATAATTGAAAAAAATTCTATTTTGCCCAAATGGGCTACACATGGTGAAGGATATATAAGATTTGATTTCGGATGATTTTTGGTTTTTGAAATCACCCCAGTTTTTTTAAATTTCAGGAGATTTTTATTTTTTGATACTAAAAAATACCCCAATGCAAAAAAAAATTAAAAATCACCCCAATATGAAATAAAAAAGTAATGGCTGAAAAATTGCCCCATACATGGGCACTAATTTATAGTATCATGGATTCAACATTTAATCAATATTAAATAACCGTTATATTCAAAAATCTTTAATTGTACTAGTTAACGCCTAGTAAAAATTCGCTTGTCATTCCTCAAGCTCTTCTCTGTTGCTTTACAACTTTTAATTTACCTTGCATTGAAACATGCAGGTACTGTCTTACAAGTTGGCATACGTATTACCAAAAAAAAAAATGTAAAAAAAAAGTTAGTTTTCAAAATGTCGAAGCGAAAAGTTGGTGCATAATGTTTTGTTTTGTAAAAAATTTCGTTACATTAACTTGAACACGCATATAGGTGAAGCTAATAAAAGCTTATTAGAGTACAAAACGCCGCTAATTTCACATATATAAACTTACCCATCACTAGGACCAGTACTGCCAAGTTAAGTTTTAAACAAAATTTGTGTAGTGTATTAGTTGGACAAGGCGCTCGCAATATTGCTTAAAAACGGCAGCAGTTCTTGCATAAAAAATATAATTTCAAATAAAATTATAAACACCCAAGGCAAAGTATTGATAAAAGAAATAATTTGAATAAATCTTCACAAAAGTAAGTAGATATAGCGTAATTAAATATCAAGAAATTTGCGCTAAAAATTTGCATGACTGCGTAAAGTACTACCAAGTTTTCTATAGGGGCCATTTTTAAAATTAAAAAACAGCTGATGGTATTTTGACATTTGAGTGGGTTTTTTCTTTGTTTTCATTTTAATATGTTTTAATGAGTGTAAGTTGGTTTGGCTAATGAGTTTTGCTTCAATTTAAAGCGAAATACAGAAAAAGTAAAAATTAAGACGACATAAACAAGTTATCATATAAATATAATGAAATCGTAGGGAAAAGTTATGAAAATCGCTCGACACGGGAAATATAATAAATAAAAAAAGTTATAGGTAATTATATTGTGAATTGAGTCGTAAGAATATTTGTTAAATAATAATTACGTTTCAGTTGTAAAAATAAAGAAAGTTAGCAGATCAGAAACAAAGAAAAGCAACAACAATTGAAGGGGAAAAATTGCTCATATCAGGGTCAAACAACAAAGTATTTGAACAATTTGCAAATTAAAGAAAAATTGATAAGATTTCAGAGAAATTCTAATCGCAACACTGCCACTGCCTGCTAACATTTGCTTTCTTGAATTTTTTCATATTAAGAAAGAGAAGGTAGTTATAAAAATTGTATTATTAATATGTGTATGATTATGGGTGTGCATTTGTAGTTTCAGCAATTAAAGTCAACCAACTTAATTTCACTATGTTGGACTTGGAAATAGCGCCTGAAATCTCCTTGGGATGTGATGTTTGGGAGTTTGTTTTGGGTATGCACTTTTCCCAGGCCATTGCTATAATACAATCTCAAGTGGGTATTATAAAGGGCGTACAAGTTTTATACTCTGATACAAATCCTTTGGGTGTAGACATTATAATCAATTTACCCCAAGATGGTTTAAGATTGATTTTTGATCCTGTCAATCAGCGACTAAAGATTATTGAAGTTTGTAACATGAAGTTAGTTAAGCTAAAGTATGGCGGTGTCTATTTCAACTCTCCTGAAGTGTTGCCCTCAATTGAACAAATAGAGCATTCGTTTGGTGCTACCCATCCAGGTGTATATGATGCCGCTAAACAATTATTTGCTTTACACTTTAGGGGTCTCAGTTTCTACTTTCCGGTAGATAGTAAATTACATGCTGGTTATGCTCATGGCTTAGGTTCTTTAGTGTTTTTGAGTGGAGCTTCGCCGGTGGTCTCGAAAATGTCTTTATACGCTGGAAGTAATGTAGCTGAAAATAAAACTCCACCATTGCCATTGTCCTGCTATCATCGTCAAATATATTTGGAATCGATCGCCGTATTACGAACAACCGTAGGCAGTACCAAGGGATTGAAGCTGAAATTGTTTTCTGAAGGATCGGGACGCTCTCTAGAACCTCGAAGACAATGTTTCACCAAGGAAATACTATTTGGCGATAGTTGCCAAGATGTGACCACACAGCTAGGGGCACCAAATCGTATCTTTTTCAAAAGTGAAGACAAAATGAAAATACATTCCTCCAATGTCAATCGCCAAGCTCAAAGCAAACGCAGTGATATATTCTTTAACTACTTCACTTTAGGTATAGATGTGTTATTTGATGCTCGCACCCAGACCTGCAAGAAATTCATTTTGCACACTAACTATCCGGGACACTTTAACTTTAATATGTATCATAGGTGCGAATTTCAATTTCAACTGCAGCCAGAAAGATTGTTAAATGAAGACGGTTCTTGTGCTTCCTACGGCAAAACACCAAAAAGTACTGTTACAATAAGTGCTTATTCCAAGTGGAATGAAATTAGCGTTGCCATGGCTCCCTCAGAAAGACCGGTCGTTCTTCATAGAGCCTCATCTACCAATACTGCTAATCCCTTTGGATCTACCTTCTGTTACGGCTATCAAGACATCATATTTGAAGTAATGCCCAACAATCACATTGCCTCGGTTACGCTCTATAGTACGGCTCCCGTCAAACACACCGAAGATCTGTGGCAGCAACATAAAATGCAAGACATACGTTTGACAGTTGCGTGAAAAGTCGCTGTGGTATATCATTAGTAATAATTTTAGCGTAAATAAAAATCATCGTTAAAAGCACAAGGTTCGTTGTATGTATTTTGTGTTGATATAGGATTGCTACTGAGCTGTTTTCACGTACATTTGCATGTATGGTATATGAAAACGTTTAAACAATCCTACCGCAAACATGATGACCATGTTTAGTAATGTAACTTAATCTAAAGTAATTATTTATAACATTAATATTAATAGATACGGAGCCACAAAATTAAACGACTCCTTAAGTGTAAAACTAAAACAATATCTGTTAAAATATGTACTTTCGATCTTCTATAAGTATGCTTAAACAAATTAAACTGATACGCATCCAAACTAAAGCAAATGTGACCACATCATGAATGTATCAGTAATTTATAAAAATTAAATACATACATATTGAAAATATAATACATATATATTTTTTGTCAATCTTTAATGTTTTATTAACATAAAAAAATACATAAAACCAAAATAATTTAATAAAAAAATGAAATATAGTTTTTTTCGTATTTCTTAAGGGTCAATATTCGTGTATATCCTAGAAAAGGAATCCACATAAAGTTAAAAGAATCCAAACAATACATTTCAATACCGATTTTCTCGAAAGTATTTCCAAAAGTATGATACTACATACAACCCTGGGTGACTTATGGGAGCTACGTTAACTTGATTTCAACATACACACGGACAGACGGACATGGCT
>NDXZ01032661.1:1784-13052 GCA_003055125.1 Paykullia maculata
ACCTCTAGCTAATTTTAAAACACGTAGGAAAGCTTACACAGATACGTTTGACTGTATTGACAATGATAGTATTTGTTATTTTGAGATAAGATTAACTAATATTTTACTCTTGCCTTATTAAACTCTTTCTCCCATTTGTGTTGTACAACAGTAACTCTCATTTGAAGTGCTGACTTTAAAATACCCATGTGTTGAATTCACAACAAATGCATTCCAATTGGATTTTGTGCAACTTCACTGGAGATGCCAAATTAGGAATCCTGTACGTGAACGCCAAGGCGAATTAATATCAGGTGGCCTCAGTTCGGAGAGGATTTTTTTTATCAATTTTTTTTTATATGAAGTTTGACATTATCGTGACGAAGAAGAGAGAAAATTATTTTTTATGTATGGAGTTTGATATTATCGTGACGAAAAAAAATAATCAGCTGATTAACTGAGGCCACCTGATATATATTCGCCTTGGTGAACGCCAAGAAACCCATAGCTTGTGCAATATGTATGTTTATTCATTTCTCTCGCTACATAATGAATTTAGCGGTTTAGGAGTTAAAAAAAAATTGCAAAAGAAGTAACTTAACAATTAAAATGATTTATAAAAAATTTTGGTTTAATGATAGAAAACATTTTATAAAATTTTTACACGTCTTTGAAGTTCCGGGATTCTGGATCGGTATGCAGGATTCTTTTTTTAAATCCTAAAGCCAGTGAATTCTAAAAACCGGTTCGGATTTGCATCTTTAAGGCCGAAATTCACAGTCGTTAGTCAACTATTTGTAAACTAAAACGAAAACTATTGTTTAACTAATACGAGCTTTTGGTGCCTAAGCTAATGGCTAACTAACTAAATAGCAGTGAAAAAATATCATTGGTTAAACCTTTGCAATGAGATAGCTAATGGCAGTGATACATTCCATACGTTTCGCAATAAAGGAATTTGTGCCAGCGAATTTATTAAGTCGGTTATTCGGGTACTTGTTGTTCGTTTTAAATAACTTGTAAGGTTTTCGAGTTGTTGATTATTTAAGAAAAAGCAACAAAAAAACGTAAAAATTTTACTATGTAAGTAAAAAGTTGTGTTTAAAAATATTTGCACAATTTTAAAGATTTTAAATTTACTTGCCCTTAACACTCTTGAAAAATTCTGAAAACAATCGTAATTTTCTATAAACATAAAAATGATTAAAAAGAGAAGTAAAAAAATATTTTAAATAAGACATTTAAGATTTTCTAGAAAAGTAATTGAAAATGTTGGTGAATAAAAAAAAAATTGTGTGAAAAAAATATATAATTTTTTAATAACAGAGAATTTTACAACAGAGTTTATAAGTAACCAGTACTTTTTATTTATTTGACTAACAATTTTGAAAATTTGTATATGAATTTATTTACCACCCAGCCATATTTGATATATATATATGTATGTACATACAAATCTGTAGTTCAAAATGACCTTTTTATGATTTCTTTTTCAATAATTTATTGAAATGCACGTTAAATAGTTTTCACATTAACTTGTCACAACTGTAATATTTTATGTAAATTTTATATGTGTATTTTTTGCTTCTATGCTCAAGCTTTTACTTCTTCTGTTCCTATCTTAAATAATCCTCAAATCGCACCTAAGCCAAAAGGAGTTATTACTCCAAATAAAAACATTTTTATTTTCCGCTTAAATTCGGATGCCGAAGATGTTGAATTTTATATAAGATCTAAGCTTCGTGCAAATTACACTGTGCGACAGTAAAAAAAGTACACAGACTTGGCTATATAGGTTTGATAGTACTACTTGAGCTGAGTAAAACCCTAGCCCCGTTTTGCAATATTGGTTCGCGTTTTGGTTTTATGGGCCTTAACATATTAGGACACTTTCCGAATGTGAATTTTTTCGAAAAACGGAACGTTAAAAATAAAGAGGAACAAGCTATAAAAAACGTACAAAAAGAATATATATTTTATTATCTGTATTTCAGGTCAATATATCGTCGCCTTTGAGTGTAAACCTGCTTACTCACTTCAAACAAATTTTACAGGATAAACAAAAAATGTTCTATATTTTGTATTTCTAGCTTAAGAAGCTAACAAACATCAACCATTTATCAACACTTATGGCCAGTTTTTGAGTGCTGTATTTATCTTTAAGTTCTATTTAAATGCAGAATTCAGTTTTTCAGTACACACTTAAATACAACTTAAGTGGTCAATCTTCTCCATTTAAAGTCTATTTAAGTTTTATGATTTTGTATATGATTTTAAAAATTTTTGGGTTTCGCCTTTGCTATACATGTAGATGTTTTTGAGTATTCCAAATGAATCAACTTTACATTGAAAATGCATTACTTTTCAATAAAATTTCTTTGCTGACGATATAGTGACGTAGTGTGAAACGATGTCGAAATGTTATACGTATTTCGATTAGATTATTAATAAAAATATAGCGGGAAATAAGAAGCAAAAAGGATACGTATTTCTGTATCTGTTTATTTATATCAGTAAACATTTAGAATCTTTTTGCACACCTATTAAAAAAAGTATTAAAAGTATTCATACGTTTATTACTCAGCAATGTAAAAACAAAGTTATATCATCGAACTTTACTTTGTTTAAGATACAGTAGACGCTCTCAAATTAGAACGGCTTTGTTTTTAAGGTAATTCTAATTTCTGAATTATTCTAATTTCTGGACATTTTTTTTTGAATAAAAAATAAAAATTAAGTACATTTACTTCCAAAAACTAAAATAAAACACTTTAAAAAATTGTTTTATTCAATTTTATTTGATAAAAACAAGAAAACAAAACGTTACAATTTAGTCCAATTACATCACATGTATTTTTTTAAATTAAAAACTAAAATATTTTAAAAAGTTATTGGAGGGATAGACTGCACAATGGCCAAATTTACAACTAATCCTTGTTTGACATATAATCAGTTATATTTGTTTGTATTTTTGGTTTCTTCGAATCCGAAATATCATTACTATATAGCTGATTAAAGATGTCACAATAAAATCTAGGGCTATCGGTTCCCTTGAACGCCTTTGTCAAGCTTTTCTAATATTTGTTCTTTAGTTTCCAAAGGTAAAGTGTTCTTTTTACGTTTATTTGACATTTCTAATGATACACTTTCACTTTTTAATAGAGACTGTCAAAATATGTACATACACGCGTGAAATTTGATCACAAATAAACTAGCCACAAATATGTATACATAAATGCGACAAAAAACAACAAATAGGAAAAACATATATAATTTGGTGATTCCCTTTTTTAGTTTTACAGAAAGAAAACAAATTGGGGATTTCTTGTGTTCAAATAACAAAAAAAAAAACACGCTCAGAAATTAGAATTTTAAATTCGAATTTCAGAGCGTTCTGGACGTTCGAATTACTGAAAGCTCTAATTTGTGAGCGTCTACTCTACTTATTTCCAACAATATCGCTTACCAATTAAATACACAATGACGCCAATATGAAGCTCATGCATGTTGTACCTAACAAAGATCCAGTTCATTATGAAAACATGCATCTTTTTACTGTGTATTTTTAAATTGTTACAGTAACTTTGTTATCATCTTAACAGGGCACGAACTGCAGCATTCGGTATTGATCGAAATATTATTAAATCATTTCAGTCTTCTTTGCGTTTAGTACAGGAGTTCTGATTAGAATTCTCTTACATATATTTGGTTAATATTCAATTCTATGTATTTGATTGAAAATAAAACAAATGTCAATCATTGTAAAAATTAAAAACACACTTTAATAAAACAAAATCTAAAAATTGCAATTAACCGTTTGTAAAAATATACATAAATATAATAGTCGATTCACAAAATAATTTCATTTTTAAAGCTTCTGCTTAGTTCTTTGTGCGGCAAGACAATGCTATTCAAAAGTATCTTTTCCGAAGGCACCTGTACAAAACAGCCTAAAAAGAAACATAAGCAAGTGATTAAAGTTAAATATAATTTAATCGAAATAATGCAATAAAAATAATTTAACATTGAGTACAAGTCATGGGATATTTAAATATTTAAGAGAACAGTTTGAATATGAAGTGCTAGGTATAAACTCATTTATTTTGTCTATTGCCTTCTGTACAATCTATTTTTGTTATGCCTTTACATATCAAGCAATAAAATAACATGTTGCCATATGAAAACAACTAAAAACATTCACACCATTCGCTCAGTATTCGTTTCCTTATATGTGTATTGTTTGTAAACATTCAGTTTAGTTTTGTTTAAGGTTTTGTGTTTTGGTGGAGTAAGTTTTAGACAAAAAGGAGTTGTGCTGTTTTGCGTACCATTAAAAAAGAAATCAAAAAGTCAAATATGGCAAATTTTTCCTATTAAATGAACATAATGAAATGAAATGTATTTAATCAGCATTAAAAACATGCATACCATTCGTTGCTTTTGGGAATGTAAGTTTACTTTTAAAAAAAGGCAAGCAATACATGCATTTTTTTTTCTTTACACTCTTTTTTTGTGAAGTGTTACACATTGCTTTACTAAATTCATGTGTATTATTAACAAAAGGCAACTTCTTTGTGAATGTATTCATAAACACAAAATAAAGCATTCAAACCATTCACTGATATGCACCTTTAAAGGTTTTATATTACTCTACTTCTTTTTATATACATAAGTTTTCAAATCGTTTACGTAAAACACTGCAAACGAATATTGGCTGAATAGATTTACTTTGCTTTTTACTTTATTCAAGTTCTATGCTATTGAAATTTAAATAACAGTATTATATTTATATCTTCAAATGTCTTCAATCTTAAATTAGCCAGGGATTTTTTGTAGCATTTAGTTTTTATTTAAAATAAAAAAAATAGTAAAAACCTTTTGCCACAATTTAAATTTAAAAAACCAAAAGCTCTAATTTTTTTTATTAAATTTTATGCTAAAAACTTAAAACAGCTTTAAACATACTAGAGATGAGCGATATTTCTGTACCTGTTATTTTATAACTGTGACTTAAAAATCACTTGTAACAGTGACTAAAAATGTTAAATAACAGGTACCTGCGATGTTGGTTTTTTCAATTTATTTTATTTTATCTGTGAAATAACGTTTTTGTACTTTTGCAATTTTACTGTCTCTTTTTTGCGACATTTTTTACAAACAAAGCTTTTATTTAAGACTTCTTGTACAAACTTTCTGTTGCTATGAGTGTATTACCACAGCTAAAAACATTATAACTGATCTGTTCAAATATGACTTTTTCCATTTGCGATCACTTACGTCACTCACAACGGTTTCTGTGTCACCTTTTCAAGTTAAGAGACACATTAGAATCACCAACACACTCCATTGTTATTTTATTGCTGTTGTTAGCTACAATTGTAATTATTCTTCAACATATTTTTGGGTTGTTGCACCTAGATCGAAGCACCATATGATGCCAGTAATGACAGAATACTTTCTCAAATGGAAATAATAAACTCGTCGGTTTTTAATCGATTTTCACTTTATCAAACACACCGGAAATTGTCTTTTTAAATGATTCTTTATATAAACCACTGTTGTTAATTAGAGTAAAACGGATGTGATCGACTTGAGTGTTACAGAAGATGTAATGAAAAATTATTGTGGTTTCCACTTTCGACTACAACCAGTAAAAAAAACTAAAAAAAATTTCAATAGGGGCGGGTAGATGTTGGCAGGGAATAAAACGAGCTGTGCGTGAGGTAATAACAAAACTTCTTCTTATTTGAAAGGTTCATGTGTACGATTATGTATAGAATATACCATCGACTTCTCACGGTGCCCCAAATCCTACACAATTTTCAATGACTCTGCCGCATTATTTGGGCTGAATTTAAGGAATGGTCTGGGTTATGTTGACTTTAATGGTATCGGCTGATTCTGACTTATACCAAATGCCACATTAAAGTTTTTTAACGGACATATAAGAAGCTGGTACATACATACATAAATATACATATGTAAGTATTTAATACACTCTTGTAAAGAAATTATAAAGAAACTTACCTAAAATAGTAATAGAAGGATTCAGTTTACCCTCCTTGTTAAATAGTGGTGGATTTTCCATTTTGGCAAAAGGTTTATTTGGATCAGGATCACTGGGTGTACCTTCAACGCGAGACCACTGGCCAATTGTAGAACCACGACCAACTTCAATAAAATACAATATGTGTTCAATTACTAATAAGTTTCAGTTATTTAAGCAATGTAAATTTACTTATTGAATGTAGTATAAGCGTGTGATCTTTAATTATAGCATTTTCCAATATTATGGACTCGCGTATTCTTACGCCAGGTCCTATAGTTACACCTGGACCTATAGACACATTCGGTCCTAACTGTTGATGAGGAATTTTTTAACGTTTAAAATTTAGTAAAAAAATAATATTGAGTTTTATGTTAAATATTGTCCCTACCACTGCAGTATAATGAACTGATGCACTGGGATGTATATGAACATCGGGCAATATGGTACATATAAGGTTTCCATCATTCTCAGCGTCCTTAACACCAGCATTGGCCAAGCGTTCAGGATGTGTTTTCTTATAAAGTTCTGTAAATGAAAACTATTTGCCGTTATTTATATTTATATATACATACATATGTATGTACCTATAATATAAACGTATTTTTAGTTAAAGCTAAAAATTTTCACAAATTTATTATTTAAGCTTAAGATCTGTTTTTATATATAAATAGCTTTTATTTTATTTTTCTTTTCATATTTCGCCACTCTTTTCTTTAGCAAGATATTTTAAATTCTAATTTTCAAACCGAAATACATACATAAGTATGTAGCTATTAAGTATCTCCCAAATATTTTAGTTAATGTTTTTTTTTTTTTGCATAAGTTGAGCTTCAATACCTGCTCCTTCTATCGTTGTCTTAAATATGGAAAATGAAATAAGTTAATTGTTCAATATTTTGAGACTATGAATATAACAGTAATCAAGATACTTTATAAAATATATGCATCGGATATGGTGAATGGGTTCTTTGGCGTTTATTGTTATTTGGCATATGAGTACAATAAAAACTGTATATTCAAAAATTAAAAAAGTGTAATTGAATACATGATAAGTGATAAAAGGGGGGAACCCAGATATACAAATAAAATTTACTTTTGCTTCTATTCTGGCTCAATTTAATTTTTTAAATTTCTTAGAAATTTAATTTTTTTAATTGTGATAATGAATGAATAATAATTTTTGAAAAGTAAGTTTTTTTGCCGACATTAGCAGAGTGGAATGCATTTTCGAAACCAGTTGCAGTTTCATCATCAGCACTCTTTGATCGGTGATTAGTATAGGATGTAAATATCATCTATTTAACTCACAGTTTATTATAAAACTTGCCTCCTATTTCTTCTCATTTTTCCTGTTACCTTGGCTACTAACTGTCAAAAGCTTTTGATTCTGGGTGGAAGTATTGTTGTATAAACAAAACAGCAATTTTTGCCAAAAAATAAATTCCTATATAGCGCGTCTTAGATGAATATATAATTTATTCTAATAGACCTATTAAAATTACCCTTTAAAGTTTAAAATCTCGAAACTCTGACGTGTTGTGGCAATTTGATGAAGTTTTTATACTTTTTTAAATATTTTAGGTGCTCTGTATTAGAAAAATAGTATCAAAACCGACCTTTAAACTTAAAAATCTAATTTATCAAAATCTGAGTATGGTAAAGCAAGTTGCCCAGCAGATAAAATATTCAATATTTAATACACACTCCAACTTAAAAGTTACCTCCACTTTTTGTGACGTGCGTCACAAAGCTTTGTGATCAATTATTTCACAACAAATACCTGTTACAAAATTATGTTTAAAAAATTAAGGTAAAAATTTTATTTTGGTACTTTTTTGGGGCGGTTATAACTACTAAACCAATAAATATAGACATAATTTAAACTACGTTCGTCAGTCACTTCTCTAAAAAATAAGAACACATTTCGGTACTTTTTGGAAACCTAAACGTATAGTGATAAAAACAGGGAAAAGGGGAAGTGTTAGTTAGTCAAAAACTGGTCCGACTGAAATAAAATTTACATGGTAGAGAAAGGGGAAACTTTTAGTAACTAGTTTGGGGAAGAGAAGCAGACCGGGTCCATGCTAATTGTCATATAAAATAGTTATGACAAAAATAAGACTAATATTAAATTTGTAGCTTTAACTTACCTAAATAATGTCTATTAGCATAAATCGCTGAACCAGCAGTCTTTATTTGAGACCACCAATTTGGCACCGGCATCGCATATAGTTTATCTGTACCAGCCAACGGGGTCAAAACTTCCTGCTCCCACTGAATATGACCTTGATCCTTGCCGTTGCCATTCAAACTCCCATTTGAAAAACTACTTCCGTTGTATTCTTGCACCCGCGAGTGAAAGATTTCGGACAATTTTGCAAAAATATCCGTTGAACAGACATAAACTCCACAATTTATATAAGTAGACACGTACGAACTTGGTTTTTCGACATAATGGGAAACTGCCCCTGTATTACCATCAAATACTAAGCATCCATAATGCACTGCCTGTTGTCTAGTCGCCTCTGTGCTCATGATAGTAACTACTGCGTTCGCAGGACGCTGCGTATGAAAATTATACAAGTCTTGCAGGGGAAAATCTGCACAGACGTCACCATTTAGTATAAAAAATGCTTTTGGATTACCAGCTCGTATTTGATCCCGAAAATGATACATGCCTCCGGCGGTGCCCAAGGAAGTAAATTCTTGTAAGTACCGTATGTTAATGCTATACAATGACTGCATGTCAGCAACAAAGTTTTCCATTTGAGTTTGCGGATAATAACCAATTATAAGAATTTCTTTAAGGTCTGTTAACTTAACGCAAGCTTCAATGTGATGTTGTATTATGGGACGCCCAGCTATAGGAAAAAGCGGCTTTGGTGTGTCCAAAGATAAGGGACGAAATCGAGTACCTGTTGCAAAAATAAATTCAATGTTCTGTCGAGTACTAAATTTGTTCTTACCTTTCTGTGGTCCACCAATTAAAATTACAGCCTTTAACATATTTAGTATGTTTAATTTTTGCCCAATTAAGCGTAGTCGAAAATGCGTTGTGCTACGTGTTAAACAGTTACCGGTGTTTACAAACTTTTGGAATGATTTTGCCTAATTTATTTTAGTAACAATCATGTATATAAAACAGGTAGCCCATCTCTGCAACAAAAACAATTCTGTTTTTAAACTGTCAAAAACAACTGTCAGAAAAAAATATAAGGTCTCCACGTGAGATGAAACGTAATATAATATGTGAGAAAACGTCGGCAGCGTAACAAAACCAAATTTTCAATATTTACCTTCATATCATAAAATAATCATAACTCACACTATGAAAGTCTTATTTAAATAAAAGCAGTTCAGACTCGCTTGCACTGGCTAGTTGTTTTGTTTTCTCATGCGTTAATTTTAAGCTTAAGTATATTTTATATATTTTTCTAGTTTTTTGACCTTTTTGATGTTCTTTTCACAAATTATTTAATCAAGCTTAAGGTCTGTTTTTAAAATAAAATTATCGTTTTTATGTATATTATATTTATATATTCAATATTTCAACACTACGTTGTGTGGCATCTTCAGGAATTTATAATAATAATTGAAAAATTATAATTTGAAAAATAAATTCAAATCACAATTGAAAATATAAAAAATTTTTAACTATAATTTTTTCAATTTGTAATATTTAATATTAAAACCAATTATAAACTATAAATTCCTGAAGATGCCACACAACGGAGTGGCAAAATATTGAATATATAAATATAATATAAATAAAAACGATAATTTTATATTAAAAACAGACCTTAAGCTTGATTAAATAATTTGTGTTAAGTATATTTTGTTACTTCTTTTTCATTTGTAGTTTCGTATTTTGTATGTAAATTTTAAAAATGTGACTGAAAGACAAAAGTAATTGTCAAAACAAACACATACATTCATATAAAAAGTTAAACATATTAAGTAATAAGACATGTGCTGTGTGAACTTTAAAGCAAGTTCAAAGAAGAAAATGGATAAGTAAAAACTTATTTTCTTTCATAGTGTGAATTTGGACATTGGAATTGGACATGGGAAACACGTATCTCAAAAAATTTCATAATTTACAGACCACCACAGGGTAAAGATGTTTTTTATTTTCATTATTTTGGTATTTTATACACGAGTAGCAAAATTCGCGCCCCAATCTTAATTAAATAAATATGTTTCGCCAAAAAAAATTTTCATAGTTACCTTCGTAGTTGATTTTAAATCTTTCTGTGAACCACTCTCAATTTACTATCAAATAAACAAAAAGCCGCACTTAATATTGGCACAAAATAATATATGTACATATAAAGTTAGCCTATGGAAAGGTAAGCATTTTTTAAGTAAATAGAGTAATATTAATATCAACTTCTTATTTAATATTATGAATTCCAACATATATGTTATTAAATCTAAGAAAAATTGCAATAAAGATGACATATACTTCCAAAAAACGTAAAGTTTCCAGGTATTATTCTAATGAATGGAGGTTGCAATATAAGCTAAGTTGGTAAGTACAAATATTTTTCTATTAAAACATTACCTAACAAAAAAATATATAATTTTTTTTTAGGTTTCTTGCGGTAGTACTAAAAGTAAGGAAACTGCAGAGTTTTTTGGTAGGCAGAGTCTTCTTGCAATAGTAAACATAATACAAAAGCATTTATGTATTTTGATTATGTTAGTTTTAAATAAAAACTTTAACAAATTTTGCTGTTTTTAAATTCCGTTTTGTGCCACTTTTTCTGCAAATCCCCCTTTTGTGCAACTTTTTAAAAAATCTCAACGATAACGCTGTTTCTGATATACACATACAAATTTATTGGCTGAACATGACGATGGCTAGTCAAGATGGTATGTAAACTTTACATTTACATTTACATACATACGTTTACATTGTAAAGTATTAATATGGCTTATCCATGATGTATATAATCAGTTAGCCTACATTCAACTCTCAAATTGCGTTTTTTTTCCGCTTGCGGTAACTCAGGCGTTTTCTACTGAACATACCTAATTTGACAGTTGAGTTTTTGTCATTCTACGCCGAAAAACATCACGACTTTGCTGGAGGATTTTTGTTGCCAATTATTTCTTCATCTTTTCACGACAAATATTCGATTTTTGTCGCAACTAACACAATCAATATCTGACCATAAGGATATATTTAATGTTTTCTATATGTAAGTGTTCGTCAGCGTAAGAAAATCATAGAAGCA
>NDXZ01032677.1:2246-14727 GCA_003055125.1 Paykullia maculata
AAAAGTAGAGCAACTAAGATTGATGTTGCAATCTCATCGTTACTTGTTGCTGGTAAAAATTTCTTATTGGCAGTTAACAAAAATCAAATATTAATGACTTGCAACTAACCACATTTTTTCAATTTTCTTCAGTCAATAAACTGGTTAAAAACAATAGACAAGACCAATTGCTAGTAATAAACGTTACAATCAATATTGTTTTGAAAACAATTTAATAATACAAAATAAAAAAGAGGAAAACAACAGCTGTTTAGTAATTAAAAAACTAAAGCGACTGTAAAAACAATGGAAATGGTTTTATATAAAATAATTAAACGTACTAAACATTTTCAAGGTTCTTTATAATAATGAAAGATAGGAGTTTTGTTAATATTTTTTCTAAGCTTGAAAGTCCTAAAATATCATTGAACTTTAAAAAAAAATAATACATTTTCTTAAATTTTTATAATTATTTTTTTCCTAAAGACGATTAAAATGACTTATGCTTGTTATGACCAATTGCATGCCAATTTAATGTTTGTTATAGATTTCAATCTGCGTGACTGTTTTTCTAACGTAAAAACGTGTTCTAGTTTCGAACTTCAAAGATCTTAATTTACGGCGGGATATACAGGGTGGCGCAGAAGTAATGTTATTATGTGAATTGCTATTGTTTTGTTAAAACTAAAAGTTTAAGCTCTTTTTTATTAAAAGTTTTTTTAAGATGTACTTATGCACTAGTTACATACATAAGTACATATGTATACAAAATCTTTTATGAAGTTCTTTTTTATATAAAATTTTTGTAGAATTGAAAAAACGTCTGAATTAAATTATTCTAACCAGCAAATGTAAATTAGTTTCAACTTTGCAGTTGCTCACCATAAAATTGTCACGATTAACGTTAAGGAATTCCGTTTAATAATTCAATAGAAAAAAATAACAAAAATCAAAATTAACATTTAAATAATTTTTTTATTGTATATAAAATTAATCTACCATTAAAAGTTAAAATATCTTTAAATGAATCATTTAAATGATTTACAAAGTTATTGTTTTGTCATTAAGATTTATTACAATCATGATTTACAATTTTGTAGTTTTAGATTAAAGAAAAATATATCAACTCAAATCAATTGAAAAATTGACATTTTTTATTGGATGTATTTTTTCATTGCATGAAATTTAAATAATTTTTTTTAGATATCAGTGCAAGTCAAGTAAAGCTAAACATATTTTCTTGTTTTTTAGGATTGTAAGAATAATGGAAAATTTTAAAAAATTAATTTTATAAAAACCTATGGAACTGATTTTAAGTGTTTTTTTAAGTTAAGCCCTTAAGCATTCGTTAAAAGTTGCTTCTAAAATAAATAACACATAAACAAATTTATTATAATTTTAAATCAAACTTTTTCTCAAACGTTAAACGTTTAGGAGTTATTGAAAAATAATCTGAGAAACGTAGGAAGCATAATATGACGGCAAAAAGAGAGAGCCTTGTCCATGTATTTTTTACCACTTGTCAAAATTTTGTTTCTATTTATTTATTAGTAAAGCCTTAGTTAAAATAATTAACTTAATATATTAATATATTTTTTTTTTTTTGAATAAATTACAGTCGGTGATATGGGTATTTCGCGTTTGTACTGATGTTTGCAATCTTAGTTCAACACCTTAATAAGGTCGCCTTCAAATCACTTTTTTAGTAAAAGAAGTAACGTCTGTCCATGTTAATCAAAAGTAAATAAAAAGTACAGTTCGTAATATATAGTATATTACAATGGAATTCAATTTACATTATTCTAGATTTTTTGTAAGAAAATAAAATTGATTACAATGAAATATTTTTACCTAAATAAAAAAATACTCTACAAAATTTTGTGATGATCAGTCTATAGTTGATCCTATCTTTAATATAAGACCCACATCTTTTTAAACTTGAGGTGGATAATGTCTAATGTTGGAATCGCATTAAAAATTTAGTACAAATAATTTTCTATTTTTTATGTTGTGCTGTAGAGTATTTATATGGCCGGCTTGGCAGACTATAAATACATACATATGTATGTATATATTTATTTAATTTGGTTGATTTTTTGTTTTTAGAAATCTATCGATTTTTTAATTTGTATCTATTTTATCCAAGAATTTATATATATAAAAATAGCAAAATATTTTAACAAAATAATCCCTCTGCATAAATTAAATAAATGATAATATCTCAAGGTCAATAAACTGTGAAATAAAATTGATTTTTTTATTAAAGAATGTGAAAAGTATAAACAACAAACCAAAAAAATTTTGTATTAAAATGAATATTTGATTAATGCTTTTATTCGCAGCTTAGGCTTTAAATGAAAAATGTATCCATTTTTTATTATTAAAAAATGTATAAAATTAATTAATTATTTAGTTTAAATCATTTTTTTTTGTTATTTATGCCTATAGATTCAAATAGCGCCTTAGATCAATCGGAAATTGCACGACAAAATCAAATTACCCAACAAATTTTATCGAATTACTTGGAGCGTCGACTCTTTCCTCATCGCAGTGTCAATCAAAAAATACCCACAATCGCAGAAATTCTACCACAACCAAAGCCAAAAACCTCAGCAACACGACCAAGGTCACGAGATTTTGCCGCTTCGTCAGCATCGTATAAAAGAGGTGCTGCTGCTGCCAAGCAGCAACAACGACGTAAAACCTACGGCAACAGTCAGAAAAACAGAAACTCCCAGTCTCAACGCCACAAACAAAGACGGCCAACAGCTAAACCGGACTACGATGATGATTATGATGAGATTGAACCGCAGCGAAGTGTAAATTACAATAACAGTCGCAAGCGTCACAACAACAATATTAAAGATATTGATGACTTCGCTGACGATGCGGTTGTAGAGGATGTTGAGGACGAACCTGTGGAGGACGAAGAAGAACCTGAAACACAACAAAACTATTATGGCCAACACCAGCTGAATCGTAAACATCGGTTTAATCGTCATTATTACAGATACTTGGAGGATGTTGATGAAACCGAACCGGATATTCAAGAAGCACTGCAGAGTGTAGAGTCCGAACAGCATGATCACTATTACAGCAGTAATGGCAGCAATGGTGATATTTTTTCACGCGATCCCAGTGAAAATGAGATAGACAGTGGTAAGTTGTTAAAAATAGAAAACATTTTTTTTATTTATTTTGTAGCGAATGTTTAATTTTACTTAATTTAAAGGAAATTTGTTTCTTTTAAATTTGCAATAATTTTTTTTTATGGAAATATTATTGAAAAATTTTCCATTAATTCAAAATATCAATTATAAAGGGATTCCTTTGTATAAGGCATTTTTCGTTAATTTTCTCCTTTTTTTTGAAAATGTTAACACATTTTTTTAAACTATTTTATTTAACATGATTTTTTTTATACAAAACTAAAATTGATATGTAGAAAAAATTTTTGAAGTATATTTTGAAAAAAAAAATTTTGTTTGATAAATTTTAATTTGAAGGTAAAATTGTTACAAATGCCATGAAAAACTTACATTGACTCTTGTCAATAAAAAAGAAACCTCTAAAAAAATGTACACGAACAAAACATATTCCACTTAATGATAATCATGACTTGTATAACGGATTAAATAACTGCAGATATAAGTTTTAAAACTACTTAAAAGAGATTAAAAAAACGGCAACAAAAATATATTAAAAAGGCCTTTATTTATTGTTTAACTGTTTTTAAATCTATATGAGCAAAATGACCTTTCCGAATCAAGACAAAAAACTGATCAAACCAGATTCAAAATATATTTATCGTCTACATGTTTCTCTTGTTGTTATTATCATTTTACTTTTGACCAGATAAAGCAGCAAAGAAAAATATATGAAGACCTTCATTGTAAGCTGTTTAAGCAAATTATTGTAACTGACTTCGCCAACTCAAACCAATAATCTTTCGTTCGACTTCGCTAAAATAAGTCTGTAAATTGAAGCATTTTTATTTTGTAAAATAAAACCGTATAAATATTCCCTGTAATTAAAAATGAGGACGACTACAGCTGAAAAAAACACATTGATTTTATGATCAGATCTATAAATAAACTACAATTTACGAACCTTTGCTCACCTTGCGTCCTTCAAGAAACAAAAAAATTTACAATTGACAACTTAAATATACAAATTAAACGTACTAGGATTAAAGCACTTTAGGGTAATTAATTGTTTTGTTGGCACCGTCCAACATGTTGTGAGCAAAACAGGCGGAAGCACCTTCTCCTTTTCTTAAAGCAGATACTGATATCAGAATATTGATTAAGGTAGTTTTTTAAGCCCTTCATTTCACATTGCTGTCAGGATGCAGTAGATGTAGATTTTTAAAACTTATTCAAGTATTTTTTTCTTGTTGATTCCAGTTTTCATTGCGTTTTGGTTCGATTTTAAAGTTATGTTAATGTCAACTTTGTACATTATTTATTGTTATTACATATTGTGTAACAAAAAACATAAAAAAGATAATTAATTTTATATATATATTATTTTATAGCTAATGACGTAGTTTAACTACCGATCCCAGCAAATTTTGGTAATGACATATCATTACAATTTTTTAATACTTTTCAATAAAGCCCTTTTCTTACGCATCCTAAGAAGTATTTTTTTAATGACAATATATTAATGTAAAACGTAATTACCTATTTATCAGTTATCTACTAAGAAATGAAAGCTGCATACCTTACAAAACCGAAAATCTAAATAAAGAACCAATGTACTAAAACTTTGATTTGTAAGAAATAAAAAAAAACTCTCTAATTAATAACTTAATTTATATCTTAGAACACTTTGCTACGCAATTGATTTAGTAATGCTTTTAATAGCCGACATAAATTACCCATACTTTTTAAGCTATTTTGCAAACTAATTTTGAAATTTTCTTGTTTCTTTGTGGCAATTTTAATGTTTTTTTTTCAGACAAATTGATAAAATTATTACCTCAAAATTATAATTGAAAGTTGTATGCGTGTTGCAAAAGCAAAGAGGAAAATCAAACCAATAAATGCAAACTTAATAGACTGAAACAACTTTGTAAGTGATTGACATGAATTTTGTTTGGTTGTAAAAAAAGGCAAAGAAAAACTTTATGGCTACTGGTGGAAACACAGTTCGTGTGGATTTGGGTAATACATATGTAGATATTTAAGTTTGTTTTTGTTGTCAAATACATTAGGATCTAAACATTATAGAAGCCAGTAATTGACTTTGTGGAAAACACCACACATTTCATCACCATTTCTTAGTATATGTTAAAAGAGATCTACTTATACTCTACTCTACTCTATTTATACTCTGAATAGAAAACGTGATACATATAATATGTTTATTAACTGAAAGACACAACATCATGACATGACTTTTATCAACAGCTTCCTCATGAACAGTGTTACCACAGCACAAAATTAAAATTACATTTTTTCTTATTTAATGAAATGACACCTTTACAGACTTTCCTTATTTAAAAAAATCAATATTTTTATTTATAAACTGCTACAAAATATTTAAAGCAATGAAAACATTTTTTTTAAGAAATTTTAAAATACGTATAATTAATTATTGAAACGAAAACAATTAATTATACGTATTTTAAAATTTCTTTGAAAGAAACACACAATATTTTATTTTATTTGAGCGGGATAAAATTTGATAACAGACCCATGGATTCTTAGGAAATTTTTCTTAAAACTTTGCGTAGATTACGTTTTTGCTATACGATTTTTGATGAAAAAAATTTACCCACCCTAATATACATATAATGTATCTTAGGGCTTTGAACAAAAGGCAGACTAAATCGATTTCGAAATAGTGAGCATACACACACACACACGAATACATATGTATATATGTATATGTATGTACGTGAAACAACTTAATAATTGACATGATAAACGTCTAGTGCTAGTGTGAACACTTAGTTGTATTAGTTTCGTTTTAAGTTGCTTAGCAATAAAAGTTTTTTTTAAATGCGTTTAAACCACAATTCCATGTTAACAAGTGTTTAAAGTTTAATTCCTTTTAATACAAAGCTAGAAGTGTACAGTTAGCGTTAAACAATTCTTCATTAAAGCATGGAATAAAGTTTAGTGGCTCGCTTTGACCAAGTCTTTCGTAAGCAAACATTTTACGCAGATAATGTGTCGTTTACAGCTTTGGTAAATGACCACAAACCTGTTTACCAATCACGCTTAAAATTTAATTTGCTGTCACAACACTATCTAGCAATTTAAAGAACATATATAACAACAAGAAACAAATATGTACAAGGAAAGGAAAGAACAAAAATATAAAAAAATAGTACTTTATAGGTTTTTTAATTTTGAGTTTAATTGTGGAAAAATTAAATTTGCTGCTTTACACATACATATATCTGATAAAAAAAAACATATAATCATCAAATTAGAGTAGCCTTATAACTTGCAAATGATTCAATATTTTATTTACAAGTGGTCAAGTGCTAACAGTAGTGGCAGGCAGTTTTTCTTTGCAATGACAATATTAAATACATTATGTAAATGTTTGGAAAAAAATGGTAAATACCCTACAAAACTTAGGCGAAAAATATTGGTTGTAGAAACTACTTACAAATATAAAGTATTTTTAATAGATCTGCGTAACATAGAAATTAGTAATTTATTTTAAAAGTTACATTGCTGTTATAAAATTGACAACTTTTTTCATTTGGCTGATATAAAAATAAAAATTCTGTATATATCTCTCTAGCCAATACAAAAATATGGTTCGAATTGTGGTTAATATTCAAACAACCTCTCTATGGCTTAATAATTCATAAGGTGATATCAATTATAAGACCAACATTTTTCTAGTTTACATTTTTTGCATATAAAGACAGCTCAGCTATCTTGACAGCTCAGCCATAAAACGATAATCAGCTGGGTTTTTAACACCTGAATAAATTTACCACGAACCTGAAGCCTAAACTCCTCAAAATATGAGAAGTGTGTTTTGATCTTTTAGAAAGTTTTTAATTTGAAATTAGCAAGCCTTGTGTTTGTGAAATGAAATCATTGTGTTCGCTAAGAATTTAAAAAGTTTAAATAAAATTTTAAATCTTAAATAAATGAATCAGTTTACCCCTTTATGAAAACCCACACAAAATGTTAACAAAATTGTTGTTTCAAATTTAAGCGTGTTTAATTTTAAATTTATGGGAATTTTGCACTTTTATTAAAGCACAATAAAATGAAAGTAACATTTTATTTTTGATCTTTGTTAAAAATCTGAATAAAATAAATAATAAATTTATTTTAAGAGTATAATTAAAACAGAGGTAAGTTAAACACACAATTTTAAATTCTGTCATAAGCTGACACTATCAAAAGCTCGTTCTTAATTGGATATGAACTCATTCACATTTAAACGATCAGTACGGAATATTCAAGAAATAAAAAAATAGCTTCTCTTTCAACAATAAAAATCTCATTTTATATACATGAACATATGTTTTAATTTAAAAAAAATATTTCCGTGCTGCAGTGAATGCATTTATATAGAAACAGGTTGTAAGTAACATTCCTTTAAGATGATTTTAATTGCAATAACTCTTTAAACTTAATTTAAAATAAATATTAACAATAAAATCGGTCGATCCTTATATGTAAGTGTTTATTTAACATCGAATATTAGACACTAGTCAGCCAAAATTGTCAAATATTTTAAACATTTCCAAAGACGTTAAGCGGATTTTATGAAGTGGGCTTAGTATGGGATCTAGGCCCATCATTACAGAGTTTTTTAGAGTTTTTTTGTGAAAAAAATAGGATTTGTCAATCACAAAGGTGTGAATTTTATTTTAAAATATTAAAAAACTGCCACCCATACCTTGATTACAAAGTTTATATAGAAGACAGACAAACGTTGCTTATTTAACAAAGAAATCAATTAAGTTAATCTGTCTTGTATAAACAAAGTTGGATGTTGGACTTAAATTTTTGCACTCGCAACTTCTTAAAAAGCGTCTTGATCATCCAAGGTTTCTAGGCTTATGACGTCTTATTTAATTATATAATGAATTTTATTAATTTTCATAGAGATGTTACATTATAAAGGTAGTAAGCAATCATAAGCTTATAGCAAAGTGACATACGACCACGTCTATCATTAAAACACCTTTATAAAACTGTATATTTTATTCTAATATTTGTAACGTGTAAGTTGTTTATTTAATAGACAACAAATTTTAAATATTTTGTACATAAGAATTGCAGATGAGAATATTTTCTTGTTTCACACTTTTTAAAGCCTAATTTTTTAGTAGTTGGATTTAAGTTGGTTCACTTACTGTTTATTAATGGTTAAATTTCAAAATTCTTTGTTTTCTTGCTTCTCTGTATTTTAATGGTGCTTGTAATGCAAATACAGCACCATGTAAATACAGCACCATCACTGTACACTTCACACTACCATGGAGAAGGGGCTTTAGGGAGGTTTAGGTGAAAATATGTGTTTTAATACAAAACTTAGCTGCAAGTGTTAATGAAATTGGTGTTAACGTAGGTCAACGTGTTCTTGTTATTGTTGTTTTCTTTTTGCTGTTGTTGCTGTCATTTCAAAATACAAATGCAAATGGCCTGAATGAGATTGCAATAATGCATATCATGGTACTACTGGTGTTACTATGTTTGTATAAAAATGTATGTAGGTTTGTAGCATGTTTTTATTTAAACTATTTATTTACTTTTTGCTATAAAAATAGCTAAAGAATTTTTATGTGATTTGTTAAACGAGTTAAAAATACTTTAAATGTGTGCTAGTAACACGTAATAAATGTGTTTTTTTCTGTTATAACATTGGATTATGATAAATTGATTAATTTCAATGTCAGGCTATGTGTCAAATTTATAAACAAATGCATAGTATACATAAACATACATACATAAATACATACATACGTATACTTATTATTAATTTTGTTTATTTTTTGAACAATAAGTGTCAGAAATTGTACACAATTACTTAATAAACAATAAGAGTTTAGAATTACTCCTCAGTGCATAGACTTTTCTCACTTTTAGGCTTCTAACCCTCTTCTGATTAAATAATTTCGCTCAGTTTAAGCAGCATTTTTAATATTTCCTCTTAAATGAAAAACAAGATTTTAGACAACAAACAAAAAAAATGGTTACATTTGTGTATAAAATGTTTATTTTGTATATTAAAAATGCAAAAATTAAATAAAATCACAAAAAATATATTTAAAGCTATAGAAGCATTAAAATGTTATTATACCCTGATCCCGTAAAGTATATAAACTCTTAATCCTTATAGATAGGAAAGTCGATTTAGCCATGTCCGTCTGTCCGTCTGTTCAAATCAAGTTTTCTTAACCCCTCGATGTCGTATGGACGCTTTATTGGTATCAAACAATAAAATTTTCCTGATATTGAAAACCAGTAAATTCGCTTAATAACTGAACGAGATATAAGCCAAAAAAGACGACTACCAATTTTTTCCCCACAAATTTTTATATCTGTGTGTAAGACATGCCTCTTTGGGAAGTTTGAAAAAAATTTAATATTTGGCTAGATATAGATATGTGCGAAAAACCTTAATCGACTTAAATTAATATCATAAAAAAATCAATTTTCTAAGACTTTAAAATTTTAAGTTTAAATACCTTTCGGACAATACACAACGGCTTACTTCCTTAATTCGTGGTAGTGGTGATAAACTATTATAAGTGAAATGGAGAAGTTGTTTGCCATCATTATTTTATGCCGCGTTAAATTATAATGTACTAGGTCCTAGCCTTTAACTATTGGTCCCAACCTTAGAATTATCCGATGGCATATTAATAAAAGCCTTATTTTGTTTTTAATTAATTTATACTAAAAAATAGCTTCAAATTATGAAAAGCAGATTTTATTAAAGATTATTTAAGAAGTTGAAAGGAGTTGAATCAATTGCCCCTTAGCTTACCTTAAAAAAGAGATTTTCTTAATTCGCCTATCAACTTGAATTCCATTTCTTAATTGTTTGAATAATTATAAAAGTCTAACATGGGATTTACTAAGAGTTTTATTACTAAATTAAACACTATACTTAGCAGTTATTTCAGGTCGTTTACAGTGCACTATGCAAAACTAATCATGCAACACCAACACCCAACAAAAAAACACAAATGGAAATTCAAATGATTGAATACTTTTTTTCAATATTCAGTTAATTTTTTAATTGTTTTTTAAATTTTATAATTGTTACTTTTTATTTTTAATTTAACTTAAGGATTTATTTTTTAAATGACTGTAATAGATCAGAATTTCTGACATTAATCGAACCCACTAAGTATGTATTTAAAAGTCCAACGAATCACTCTGGTAAATATTAAAAAGTTTGTAAATCTGCGTTTTAAGTTTAAGTAATGCACAAAGAAATTTCAAAAATATACAAAAATTTTCACAAATTTGTTATTTTTTAAACCTATAAATTCCTGTAATTTTTTTCCACATTGGCATCCCTTATATATAAAAAGATTCTTATAAGAAATTTAAAATGTTAATTAAAATACAATTCTCGCTTTTATAACAAGTTTATAATATACAGCCATTTAGTAAAATACCGTTGTTATTAAAAAAACATTCATTATAAATTCTTTACAAATTTTTATTACAAAAAAAAAAACGTTCATTGGTCTTAACTAAATGGAAGATTCCAAAACAGACAAAAACTTAATTATAGAATAAAATTTGTTCTAAAATATTATTAAAATATAAACAAACTCGTGGGTAAAAATGTTCTTAAAAATGCTAAAGGCCTTCATTTTAATAGTTTCTTTGCATAGAATTAAAGTATAATAACATCATAAAGTCTAATTAGCAGTTAAAATGATAATTTTATACTCCACAGATATTCTTGAGCTTAAATTTAAAATTTGACGAAAGCGAAAATTTTTTTTAATTTTTAGTGTTCCGCTTGAAAATAATTTATATCTCTATAAAGAACCCAGCGAAAAAAAACTTTTTTTTAAAAGAGATGGAATTTTTTATTCAGAGGTAATACAAAATAGTATCTTTTACATAAAAGGTTGTCATAAAAAGAATGTGCATTTTCTGTTATATTCCCTTACATTAAATCTAATAATGTTTTGAAATAAAAAAATATGTCTTGCCTTAAAAATATGTCTTAAACAAATAAATTTTGTGTCATTTTAAATAAATTTTTAAAATATTTAATATAAAGTTTTTAGCCAGATTATAATAAATTGCCTTTAATTGTTTTTTTTTTGTGCAATTGTGACTGTAAATTTTAAAAGAGTTCTGATATTAAATAAACTACAACGTTTTGTTTTGCTTGGTTATTTAAAAAGGTTTGCTTTGCCGCCTTTGTCTTTATTTTTACAACACTTTTAGACGAGTTTATAGAACCTAAATAATAAACATTGTAATATAATGTTAATTTGAAAATTATACTTGTTTTTCTATAAATTTATTATTATTAGTTAAATTTTTTCTTCCTCATATTTTATTTTAGAACTTTTTAAAAAAATTTGATTGTAATAGACAATTTTCAATAAATTCTTTCTTGATAAAAATTATATATTATATAAGATTAATATTTTACTGCCTGATTTTATAAAATTATGAATGTAAGAATTTTGTTTTAATTTTATAAAAACAGGCAGTTATTCTCTTTTTTCTATACCTTGTTGCGTAATTATAAATACAGAAAAAATTATCTTTATATGTCACACTGTAAAAAGGAAAGCAGGTCAGGCTTTAAAAAAAAAACATTTAAAATAATTAAAATTGATTAATTTTATCATCTTATTTTTACCATTAACTACTGTTTTATAACTAAAAGACGATGATGTGTAATACCATGTTTACTTTAAATTAAATCATTCGGTTACTTTTTAAACCAATTTAATTCTTATTTTTTGAGTTTTGTTAAAAATGTGCTGCTTCTATGTGGTAAAAATTACATACTGAATTCACGTGTTATTTTTTTATTTGAAATTTTTCGAACAATCATAAATCCTCCGCGGCGATTCACGTTTCAGTTAACGCAAGTCTTTATTTGTTTGTTTTTTTTATAATTTTTTCTTGTTGATTATTGCAAATTTTTGTTAGAGTATTTACACTGACTTTTAGTGCTGAACCATTTTCTGAAGTTATTGTTGTAATAAATACAAATTTTTAATTTAAGACTTTAAGAATATTCTCAGTTAGTTTCGCAAATATAAAATTATTATGTATGTATGTGATAGAGCTTAATTTTATTCGTTAGTGAAAAAATGTTTTTCTTTTGCCCTAATGGGAAAAAACGTTGTCTAGATAATTAAAGCAATAACCTAATAAGAAGGAGCAGCGGCACCCCCCACAGTAAAGGAAGTGCATTAAACACTTCAAGATTGCCTACTTGCAGCCAAAAGTAAATAGTTAGAATCTCTCTTTAAAGAAATGCAGTACATATGTTTATATTTATGGATTGATATTAACTT
>NDXZ01032680.1:0-11338 GCA_003055125.1 Paykullia maculata
TTATAAACCCTTCACTACGTGTATTTACGTAAAAACAAAAAAAAATTTTTTGCCGATATCTCGGAAAATTTTTTTTTATTTCTTAAAAGGTATGTGTAATTTCTGATTGTTTGATACCAATAACGTGTTCGTACAACATCGGGGAGCTGAGAAAACTCAATTTCAACAGACGGTAGTCGTCTTTTTTGGCTTATATCTCGATCAATTATTTTTTTTTACGATTGCGATTTTACTGGTTTTCAATAACAAACATCTCAGGAAAATTTCTGATCGTTCGATACCAATAACGTGTCCGTACGTTATTGGGGGGCTAAGAAAAATTGATTTCAACAGACGGACGGACAGACAGACAAACAGACATCGCTAAATCGACTTTCCTATCTATAAGGATTCAGAATATATATACTTTATGGGGTCGCAAATGAATATTGTAGAAATTACAAACGGAATGACAAACTTATATATACCCTTATCACCTTAGGTAAAGGGTATAACAAGTAAGAGCACTGTATTTGGCTGTGCCAAATTTTATATACCCTTCACTGCGTGTATTTACGCAAAAAAAAAAAATTTCCTATATCTCGAAAAAATTTTATTTTGCTTGTATCTCAAAAAAATGTTTTTTTTTAATTTCTCACCAGGCATGTCTTACACACAAATATACTTCGTTTTTGTGTAAGAAAAAATTAAAAAAATTTTTGTTTGCTTATATCTCGGATTTTGGTGATTTTCAATAGCAAGCATCTCGGGAAAATTTTTGATCGTTTGATACCAATAAGGTGTCCGTACGACATCGGGGGGCTCAGAAAAGTTGATTTCAACAGACGGACATGCCTAAATCGACTTCCCTATCTAAAAGGATTCAGGATATATATACTTTATGGGGTCGCAAATGAATAGTGTAGAAATTACAAACGGAATGACAAACTTATATATACCCTTATCACCTTAGGTGAAGGGTATAAAAATGTATGTATTTGTGTCAAGTGTTTATTATATATATATAATGACTAAAATATCAACTTTATCGAAATTGTATAAAACATAAAGGTTAGAAACAGGCTAAAAATAAGTATTTAGTGACTTTTATATACAAAAGATTTTTTTAAGTAAACTACTACAATTGTTTCGATTTAATAAAAAAGGATTCTTGCAATGTGTATTTGTTTGTACATGCATCCATATGTAAATATATTTGTACATTTGTTGTATGGGTGTAAATAATATCAAATGCTGCAAATGCTTACATAAAAACTTTGAATTAGGTAAATAATTTTTTTTTTTTTTTGATTTGAATTGTTTTTTATTTGAAATTTTAAAAATACTATTTTAAATTTTATCATCAATTTTATTATCGATCTCGATGTTTTGTTTTTGATTTTTTTATTGATTTTTTTCAAAGAAATAAAAGAATTGTTTTAATTTGACGAATTTTTAACAATTTCGAAAAATCATTTTTAATTATTTTGAATTTTTTTAAATATTACTGTTTTGCATCCGGTAACTATAGTTGTTGCAATTTTTGGTTTTTAAATAAGCTTAATAAATCATCAAGATTTAAAAGCCGTGTCAGATAAAACTTTGTCGCTTTGCGTGACGTTTTTAACTTCTACAAAAAAGCGTAAAGCAAAAAATGTATGTCACAATAAAAACTTTGACAACACTTACAAAACTGACAAAATTAGAGAAAATTATACCAGCTAATTGTCAAAGCACGCAAAAAGATGAGAGTTGCCGAACTTTTCGCCTTGCGCTGCGTTAAAAGTTCTTTATGTGACATGTTTCATATATGTATGTGCATTTCATCTTTGATATCAAAGGGAATTTGTAACTCAACGCGAAGCAAAAGTTTTATCTAACACGGTCTTAAGTCTGCTTGTTATTTATATATGTACATAAATATAAACTGACTGACTGCTTCATTATCGCTCAGCCCAAACGAATAAAACTAGAGACATGAAATTTGTGGGTACCTCTCCCGTTGTATAGATCCACTAAGGGATTTTTGGAAACTCAAATATTTAGGAAATAAAAGAGGGAAAAAATCGGTAGCCTAAACTAAACAAAATTTAAAAAGTTTTTTATTCTACTCATAAAATAAGCGGATAGCTGTCTGGTACTTCTTCGAAAATCGAGGGCCTAGGGGGTAAAAACGAATCAAAATTATATTTTGGTACATTTTTGGGGCCCTTTGTATGTAATAAAAACAAACAAAAAACTAATAAAAATTATATAAGTAGCCTGGCGAGTATGAATGTGAAAATTAGGTAAATTAAAACTATTGCGAATGTGAAAACTTATAATTTTTTTTACGCTTACATACCTTGTAAACTTCATCACAAAGGCAAATTTTTACAACATAAAATTATCGAGCTTTTAATAATTATGTATTTGCGGTAGCATTTTCCAGTTTTTTCTATAATTCGATTTAAAAATTCGCATTAATTTTTGCGGATGCGATAAATAATGGAAAAAATAAATAAATTATTTCAACTTGCAAATGCAAACATTCACTACATCCATATATTTCATTATGAAAATAATCTTAAGTTAATATTAAATCTATAATAGTTTAAATTTATTTTTATTTTTAGGTAGCACTAAAAAGCCATGCAGCATTTTTACAACAGAAACACATCGGTGCAACGATATTATAACGGAAATCAGAACACCAATATGCACATTCTGTGCCAATAACTTTAACAAAAGCTAAAGAAACTTTCAAAATCACGTTCAAGTCATAAAAAACAATTGAACATTAAAACACTATTTGAAAATAACAGTTTTTTTTTAAGTCTAAAAAGTTAATTTGTAAATAAAGCATTTTTATATTTTGTTATATTTTAGCACCCTGTTTTACTAACTTTAATACAACTTTGTTGTATAAAACTTTTAGTAATAAACATAATTTAATTTTTTTTTTATAATTTAATTTATTTAATTTTTTTTTATAATTTAATTTTTTTTAATAAAATATCACTTCATAACCAATTTAAAAACAGCATGTTTTTTGAAGCAACTCTGTTTTTTTATAAATGTCTGGCACCACTATTTATACGTTATTAATTGCAGTGCTAGTAATTTAACTATTTTCTCGCCAAATCTAGCAATTTTATAAACAGAATAGCAAAGACAACAGTATTTTGGCTATTAGCGGAAAATTTGGTTTGACAAACTTTTAACAAATTTAAAAACTGTCTACGAGTTAGGGGTTAGTATTCGACATACATCCTTGCTAAGCCTGGAATTTACAACTAACATTTTTTAGCGATTTTTTAGAATCCAACATATTATATTCATATATTTTTTTAGTTTTTTGTTTTGATTAAAAAAAAAAACAAGTAAAAGCGCAATATTCGGCTGTGCCAAATCTTGTATACCCTTCTCTACGTGAAGGTGTTTAATAAGAATTGTATTTACGTATATAAAATATATTAATTTGTGTGTAAAAAAAGTTGTCGTCTTATTTGCTTATATCTCGTTTTTTGACGGATCGTGATGATTTTCAATAGGGAGAATCCAAGGATATTTCTGATCTATTATTATCAACAACGGGTCCGTAGTACATCAGGGGGTCGAAAGGATCCATAATATATATTATATACTTTATGGGGTCGCAAATGAATACTGTAGGTATTACAAACGGAATCACAAACTTATATATACCCTTGCCATCTGTTGTAAAGGGTATAAAAATTAATGTAAACGATGTATATTTTATGTAATCAAAATGTCATTTGAATTTTAAATTTTTAATATAAAATATTTTTGGTTTAAGAAAAAAGTTTCACAAACACAATTTGCAAACAAAGTACTATGATTAATTTTTAATCAAAAAAGGTTTTTACACATATTTATTGGATCATCTTAGCCGCATTATAGAATTTTGCCATGTATATATTTTATATTTATTTACTTGTACTATAATTGCTATTTATTAAATTTTTAAACCTAACAAAAATTATAATAAATCTGGCATCACTATTTTTTGACCAACACTGATACGTAACTAAAATACAACCCTGTAAAACATCATCTTGTCATTCGCCATTGTTATTTTCTTAATACGGGTGTTTTCTCTGGCTCTAAGCGGAAAACAAATTTTTCAAATAAACCGAATCTATAAGGTTTTTTTTTACTAACTTTTTAACATTTAGAAGTACATCTTTAAAAAAACTTTTTTTAACCTAACATTTTTAATACATCTGGCATCACTATTTTTTGGCCAACACTGATACATAACTAAAATACAACCCTGTAAAACATAATCTTGTCAGTCGCCATTTTCATTTTCTTAGTACGGGTGTTTTCTTTGGCTGTGAGCGAAAAACAAATTGAAAAATTTAATATATTAAATAAAAATGGTAAATTATTGCATTTTTTTATTAAATAATAAATCATAATAAAAAGTTTGCATACTTGTGCACAATTAAAAATAAAATTTTAATAAATTTAAGTGATATTTATAAAAATAAAACGTAACACGATTGCCGGGTGTTAATTAGCAAAAAGAAAAAACGATGTGTATTGAAAAGCACAATGACCGAATCATTAAATTGAAAATTAGTGGCGGGGTGAAATGAATGAATTTTACATACAAGCTGTGTGTAGTAATGGTTGATAAAAAATGAAAAAGAACATGCACGTGTAGTTACTATTCCAGATTATTCGAAAATGCCATAGAAATTTAAGAATTTTTTTAATACTTTGCATATGCATTAATGAAATTTTATAGAATTAGACATATTAATGAGTTTTGTTTCATTTAATGTTATATGTGGTTTGGTTAGGCATTATCTATCTAACAGCGTGTTATGAGATGAATCATACTTTTTATTTATGCAAGCAAATTTCGGTTCCTCAAAGCAAGGATTTTTAACCTCTAAAGAATTTAAATGAAAAAAATATATAAACAATAAGTAAGGTTATGTTTATAAGCTGTAGTATTTCTTATAGCGTTGCCAGAAACGCGTCAACAAAGCTAAGATAACTTGTTTAATTCCTAACTTAAATAAAGTGACGTATCTACCAACTAGTTCCTTCCAACTAAAAGGTTTTAAAAGAAACTGAAATGAATAGAAACTGTTCGTTTTAATATTTTCAGGAGATGTCTTTAAATCCTGTACGTATTCTCAAAAATGAGGCACAAGAAGAAAAGGCTGAAATGGCTCGTATGTCATCTTTTATTGGAGCCATTGCTATTGGAGATTTAGTTAAAAGTACCTTGGGTCCCAAAGGAATGGATAAAATCTTGGTCTCCCATGGTCGCGAAGCTGGCAAAGTTAGCGTTACCAATGATGGTGCTACTATTTTGCGCTCTATTGGTGTTGATAATCCTGCCGCCAAAATTTTAGTCGATATGTCGCGGGTACAGGACGAAGAAGTCGGTGATGGTACCACTTCTGTTACAGTTTTAGCTGCTGAACTTCTTCGTGAAGCTGAAAAGTTGGTTGATCAAAAACTTCATCCGCAAATCATTATTGCTGGTTGGCGTTTGGCTACAAAGGTGGCTCGGGAAGCTCTCACTCAGTCCTCACAAGACAACTCAGCTAATGATGCAAAATTCAAGGAAGATCTTATGAATATTGCCCGCACCACATTGTCTTCAAAAATTCTGCATCAACACAAGGACTTCTTTGCCAAGCTAGCTGTTGATGCTGTTTTGAGGTTAAAGGGTTCTGGAGAATTGAATGCCATACAGATCATTAAGAAAAGCGGTGGCACCTTAGATGACTCATTTTTAGATGAAGGTTTCTTGTTAGACAAAAAACCTGGTGTACATCAGCCACAAAGAGTAAGTTATTTTTTGTTTACAAATTCTTTAGTTGTGTTTTCAAATTTTACGGATTAAAGCAATCTACACTCTCGGACCGTCAAATTAGTTGTGAATTATGTATCTTTAAAAATATTTCATATCACAGCCATTTTGACGAGTTTGATGGTGTATAAGAAAACAACAAAAATCCAACGAAATTAAAAAATGAATTACTGCGTTATATTAAAATATTAAAACTTATGATAAAATTCTATAGAACCATAAATCAGTGAAAAGTGAACCCAACAAAAACTTGATCAATAATTTAAATCTTTTCGTATACCTTCCATTTTCAGATTGAAAAGGCCAAAATCCTTATTGCCAACACGCCAATGGATACTGATAAAATCAAAGTGTTTGGCAGTAATATTAAGGTCGACAGCTTAGCTAAAATTGCTGATTTGGAATTGGTCGAAAAGGAAAAAATGAAAGATAAAGTACAAAAAATTCTTAATCACAATTGCAACGTATTTATTAATCGTCAATTGATTTACAACTATCCGGAGCAATTGTTTGCTGATGCTGGTGTTATGGCAATTGAACACGCTGATTTTGATGGTATTGAACGTTTGGCTTTGGTCACCGGTGGTGAAATTGTTTCTACATTCGAAAATCCTTCATTGGTTAAATTGGGTGAATGTGACTTGATTGAACAAATTATGATTGGAGAAGACATTCTTTTGCGTTTCAGCGGTGTAAAATTAGGTGAAGCTTGTACCATAGTTATTCGTGGTGCTACACAACAAATTCTGGATGAAGCCGATCGCTCATTGCATGACGCATTGTGCGTTTTGGCAGCCACAGTTAAGGAATCACGTATTATTTATGGTGGTGGTTCTTCAGAAGCTTTAATGGCCAATGCTGTATTAAAAAAGGCCGGTGAGACAGCCGGCAAAGAAGCTATTGCCATGGAAGCATTTGCCCGTAATTACCAAAGACTTATTTTTTTCTTTTAGTGAATAGCTGGTTAATTTTTTTTTTATACATATGTATATATATTTTCCTATTAGGTGCTCTTTTGGCCTTACCTACTGCTATTGCTGACAATGCTGGCTACGATTCTGCCCAATTGATTTCCGAGTTGAGAGCCGCTCATGCTCAAGGCAAAACTTCGGCGGGGCTTGATATGGAAATAGGCAAAGTGGGAGATATGAAAGATTTGGGCATCACTGAATCGTTTGCCGTTAAACGTCAAGTGCTTTTGTCCGCTGCAGAAGCTGCCGAAATGATTTTGCGTGTAGATAATATTATTAAATGTGCTCCCAGAAGACGTGTTCCTGATCGTGGATATTGTTAAGTTAATTATTAACTTATCTATCCTTTGCGTATTAACTCATGATGTTCTCTAAACTTCTAAGATTATTATTTAACACAATCGCATTTTTCTTAACATAATTTAGTTAACAATACACCATGATCATTCTGGTTCACAAACATGTTATTTCTCAATTTTATTTTATTTTCCATGTTCGTTTTAAAATCTCTTTTGTTAATCGTTTAACAAAATTTAATAAATATGGTGAGCTTAGCTTAGACTTAAGCATTTTGTTTGAAAAAAACTTATTTAGGAAATATGTTATTCATGCAAAATGTTTAAAAATGTATCCTTAAACTTTAAAACCATTTACAAAAACAACATTTCTTGTTTTCTTTAATATTCAATACACTAAACTGAAATGTATTCATATTATTTTTTGCTAAACAAATTAATAAAACAAAAACCTCAATATAAAAAATTTACTAAAATAATTACATATGTATGTATGTTTATTTTCGTTTGATTAATAGTTGATTTTTTTTTACAGAATCATTTTGAAATTTGTACATTTTTTCCTTTCAACACAGTCCTAAACTGATCTTGGGGTTTAAAAAATTTAATCATATGGCATATTAGATAAAAGAAGGCAAGAAAGATATCTTGATGCCAATATTAGAAAGAAACAAAATGTATTACATTTCGTTTTAAAATTTCGAACAACTTTAAAACAGTCGCAAATTTGTTTCATTTCATAACACCGTCATATGCATTAAGCGAAATCAATTTAATTAATGCAGCCAGAAATGAAATTCTACTTTTATATTTTGAGTTTAGGTTAGCGATGACTTGAATATAACTCTAAAAAAATATTTATTTTAACAAGCATGCGAAAGAAAGCGTAGGTATAAAGAAGAATGAAATATTCGTCTGTCGAATCTTAAATACCCGCAACCTTTAAAAAAACCACAATTTAAATTGATTTGGACAGGCATGTTCAAAGATAAAGACAACTATTACTGGGAGCTTCAGAGACTTATTACCAACATACATGTTAGGTAGACATCTTTAAGGATTTAAAATATACATACGTAAGTAGGTCATACATACATACACATTTAAAAGGGTATACTATTTTATAATTTATAAATCAAAAACGGAATAACAAAATTATCATTTATGGTCAAGGGAAAAAAAATGGATGTTTCACTTACCTTACCAAAAACAACTGTGTGATGGATTTTTAATTCACTCAATTTAGACAGCTACTTGAAATACAAAGGTACAATCAGAATTTGTAACATACAACAACTAACTTTTGCGACTTCTGATTAATTCCAAAACGACGGGCAAACTTGTATGTAAAAATTCCCGTTTTTATACTTATTATAAGCATTTTTTAAGCTTAGAAACAGCTAAAACCCCTACATAAATTTTAAACTAAAAAGGCTTAAACTTGGCCTTTAAATATAACATGGCGGCAGCACTTTTCACGATTACAATAAAAACCTACACCAACTTTCTTTATTTTCACACACTTTTTTATATACTTTTTCACATCTTACTTTATTTTACACATTTAATGCTAATAAACATTTACCACTTTTTTAAAATTAATTTCTTTATTTTATACCTATTACTACAATGAAATTATTTAAATTGTCTAACACATTTAAGACATTATAGGTATAACAACTATTTTAACAACTTGCTCAATTTTTTTTTAATTTTTCACAGATTTTATCCAAAAAAATTATTTCCACCTTATTCAATAAAACCGAACGAATCATTATAGTGGTATTTAAAGTACCGTTTGAATGCAACAACAAAAGTAAATTAAAATCACAATAGCAAAAGCGGTTAAAGAGTTGCCAGATGGTCTAAGTTATGTTTATAACAATAAATAGACTGGAAACGGAAATTTAGTATACCAGAGCCGCCCCATTAAAAAGATTTATAAAATACTTGTAAAACACAAACGGATATATATATATGTACCATCTTTTGGTTAGTTCTTAAAAAACGTTTATTAATTCTCTCTGTACTACAAATTTAAACAGTTTTTATAACAAGTAGAGTTTGTAAAATGCAAGTTGCAAAGATTTAAAATTGTTAATTCATTAAATGTATGAATAGAGAAAACGACTTAAATGCCAAGATATTTTTTACGCGTATCATTTCTGTAAATTCAAAATTCGAAACAAAGTAAAGAAAAATATTAATATATAAACAAATTGTTATTATGTACTTGTTTTTTGGCATTTTTTTTCTTTTCTCAACTTTAATTTGTTTTTTCTAATATTAAGTTAAGAATTTCAACTTCAATTTGTATATTAAACTTTTATCGCAGCTGTGATTATGTAGACCTCACACGTTTTCAAATTTAAATAAAACCCAATTTAAAATTTAAGAAAAAATTTAATTTTGTTCTAAAAAAAAGGGGTGTAAATAAATTATATGTGTTAATTTATTTAACTAAATTACAAAATAAATTCTTAAAATTCAACAATATTTCGAGTACAATTTTTGCACAAACAAACTAGAAACTATATTGTGTGTTTTTCAAGCAAATTTTTAACACATTTCTGTAATGTATATTGTAATGGGGTAATAAGCAACAAAAAATTCAGCAAAGTTAAAGCATAACACTTTGTTCGTTCGAAAAAAATTGTATTTTTTTCGATTAGGAAATTGCACATTCCATTTCACCATGTTTAGGAACACAATCCAACACCAAGGCTACGGCACGAGCCATGTATGTCATAGTGCCATAACTGCCACTAGGAGCACTGAAATATAAAGCAATTTCGATTAGAAAAAGGCAGATATTATTTTTAAATAACGTTAAAATATCATACGCACCTATCATACAAATGTTGACAAATATATGCAGCACCGCCACACAATAACATTCCAGAGGCCGCTTGATGTTGATCTTTACCATCTTTCGACTTGGCACAACAAAGTGTAGCATCACCCTGCACCTTACGTTGATCTTCCAAAAATAATTGATTGGCTTTGTGCACCAAATGTTCTACATAAATGATACCACCTAAATTGGGTACCATATTATGTTCGGTTACCAGAGTCAAAACCATTAATGCCTCTACTACTAATTGACGATATTCAGGTTGGGGTATTTGATTTAAAGCTGTTTCCACTTCTAAGGCAAATTTTAACTCGCCAGGTGTCATTTCTTGTGTTAAACTCTGCTGCAAAATACGACCCTCTATGGCCAAACCTTGACACTTTTCCAAAACAGACCAAACTCGTGAATAGAAATCCCGTGGCACACGATTGAGAGCACCATCAAGACGACGTCTACGCAACCATTGACCCTGTCTGTCATCAATGCTGGCTATTAAAGCATCTTCGCCCTCCGGATCACCCAAACCAATTTGACTTTTCTTGCTTACACGACTTGATTTACAACTAACAATCGATAGATTTCCACGAGCAACTATAATGATTAAAACTATAATAAATTGAACATTCTAAAACGCTTTATAAAACCTACCACTACTAACGGCAAATTCTTTGCCACTTAGAATGTGATACAAGAGATTTTTCATTTCAAAAGGTGACAAGTTTAGCAAATGTTCAGAGGCGGCTTCTCCATCACAATTTAAAGTACGTGACAATTCTTTGGCCATAACTTGTATAATGAGACCTACCCTGAGACGCAACATTTCGTGAAACAATTGGGGTTCGGTGCGTATAAACATTGCCAAATAAACCATTAGTTCTTGGGTTAACATAGCAGTACTCTCATCGTCTCCATAAGCCTTTTCAAATAAAAAAGTTTCAAAAAATCCTTAGAGAAAATAAGCTTAAGACACTTACATCATGTATCAACTGCCTTAAATCGGCTTCCGGCAAAGGTGCGGTTATTGTAAACTCATTATTTGGCGGCATGCCTACGGTCACCTGCTTCTGGCGTACCAACAAATCAGTGACGGCTTTCGCCAAATCCTCAACACGTTTGCCCAGCATACCAGCAGTATGACGTACTAGTCCCCACAGTTTTTGTTGACAGGCCTTCTCGTACAGGCCTTTTAGTAAGTCGCGTACCGTAACGACACGACCCTCTTCCAGCATGCCTTCAGATTGAGAAGAATTAATAACATTGACAGTGGTGGTATTAATATTAGAAGATGCTGACTCATCGGGCACCACCAACAGTGCAGATGGTGGCAATGGAGGCTTAGCTGCAGCACTTTTAAAAGCTAATTCATCGACTGATTCCTCCACAAGTGATGGATCAATTA
>NDXZ01032689.1:0-10293 GCA_003055125.1 Paykullia maculata
CTTACCAACGAACATCATTTTATTTTTATTTATATAGATTAAATAAAAAGAATTTTGCTGGAAAATAATCAGCGCTTTGCTCTCTATACTTATTTAAAGCTTGTAGCATGCGACATTATTATGTGCACTTTTCAAAGATTTTAATATTTTCTGGTGGAAGCTGCGCTCAATTTAAAAATAAATATATTTTGACAAGCTTGAATTACATTATTAAACAAACTGGATGATATGCATACATAGAATTCAATTTTTTTCTAGTTCTCACGGAAAGGGAGCCGTTGCTGGAGTTGAAGCCGTCATTAAGAGAAAAGTGTGGCAAATAACCAAATCGAAAAACGTTGTTTTACCCGATGCGCTATCGTTTTATCAATGTGTAAAAAAAAAACACAAATGAAATTAAAATGTATTTTATTCCATCTGCTGTAATTGTACTATTCTCAGTTAAGTTAGATTTTGCTCTTTGGTTTTAAATATATAAGGCGAATATACTTATTTTTGTTTTTCTTTATTGAAGATATTTGGTCAAGTTTATAATTTTTGTTGTGAAAATAAATATATTGAATATATTAAAAATCATTTAAAATCATCTTATTCATGTCTAATACATAAAAAGTAAAAAAAATAAACATACCAATTTTAATGGAAAAAACGTCGCATGTGACATGTCGCGTGCGACAGTGGTTAAAATTAAATAAAAAATAAACTACTTAATTATTTGCATAAAATAAAAAGCATTTTTAAGATACATCAATGCGTAATATTTTGAAGTTAGGCGCATTAAAATATTCCTACAGGTTTGGCTGAAATCAGTGTTTGTTTTGTTTGATTTGAATACGACTTCTGTTTTTGTCGCGAGCGAATGTCTTGGTTTTTTGTAACTATCTTGAAAACGAACAATTGGCCAAAATCAACCATAGCACTAATTAAAGTGCTAATCAAGAGCTATAAGTTTCGCCTTTTGTAAAAATTAAATAATGTTTTGGCATATGTTTTTTTATGCATTAGACATTGAAGAAATGCACATATCTTACACGTTACAGCATTTTTTTTTACATATTTCTGTTTTAAAAGCATTTTTGCAACCTTTTTCGAATTTTTTTATGAAATTATAAATTCTTCTAAACATGCTATCTATATCTCAAATTGTGTTTAAAGAACAAATATTATTCCAAACTGTTAAGCCCTGTTACAAATATAAAGTAAGTATTACCGTTCAAAATATTAACAAGATAAAAGACTTCAATACAAAATGTGATATTAAAACTAAACTTGAAAAAATTATAACAAACAAGTAATAGCGCTATATTTGGCTGTGCCAAATCTTATATACCCTTCACTACGTGTATTTAATTATGTATGTATGGGTGTGTATGTATACCTATGTATTTACATGTCCAAAATCATTAATGATATTGATTTTAGTCCATTTAGGTTTTTCGCCCATATCTTTGCTAACTCTGGGCCAATTAGTAAATTTTTTTTGAAATATCCCAAAAAGGCATGCCTTACACATACATACATATATATAAAAGTTAAAAAAAAAATTTTTTTTGCTTAGATCTCGAGAATTTTTTTTTTTGGTTATATCTTGAAAATTTTTTCCTCTCAAAATTTCCCAAAAGTTATGTTTTACACACAAATGAAATAATTTTTGTGCAAAAAAAAAAATTTTTTTGCCTTACCTCGAAAAATTTTTTTTGCTTATATCTCGAATTTTTTTTTTTAGGTTTATCAAAAGGCATGTCTTACACACAAATAATCGAGATAAAATTTTAAAATTACAAATTGAATACATAATGAGAGCAAAGCGATAATAATATGTATAAATAAAATATTCAATAATATCGTGTGATGATAAGGCCGTTTCACATATATTAACCAACGAGCAAAAATTTGCTAAATGCACAGAATATTGTCAACAAATACATATGTACACATAAAAATATTGTATGTGCATACTATGTATGTACATACATACTATATACATAAATAAAATAAATCGTCTCTGGTTGGATGTAGAATCATGAATTAAAAATATTGTCATAAAAATGTCAAAAGAGCAATTTCAGTTTTAATAATAATTAATTAATTTTTTCATTTAAAAAAAAAAGTAATATAAATCAAACTAACAACAACTGCAAATAATAGTATTTGTAGAGTGAAAAGAAAGAGAATAAAAATTATATTACAACAGAGTTACCGTTGTGCGCAGTGTTTCTACAAAAAATTATTCATATCTTAAGAAAGATTACAGATTTTGTATATGTACCTATTGACTTGATTGTACTGATTGCTCTATCATCGTTCAGCCCAAACGCATAAAGCTAGGGACATGAACTTAGGACTGTGGGTTCCTGTCCTGTTGTATAGATCCTCTAAAAAGGGATTTTCGGAAATCCAAATATTTAGGGGGTAAAAAGGCAAAATTGGTAACCTTATATCTGCTAAACTAAACAAGATATAAATAAATTTTTAAAATTGGATTGTATTGTGTTCTACTAAAAAAAAGCCCCGGAAGATAGGTGTTTGCTACTTTTTTCAAATTTGGGTGCCTAGGGGATGAAAACGGGTAAAAATTATATCTTGGTACTTTTTTGGAAATTCAAATTTATAGAGATAAAAAGAGAAAAAGTGTAAAATAGTAAAAAAAAACTGATCCGATTTGTATAAAATTTGAAACAGGGGTACCTTTAGACATAAAAAATTAGTTGGGAAAAACAGGGGGAAGTAAGAGTTACCAGTTTTGGGGTAGCGAACCAGACCGGGTCCAAGCTAGTTTTAATATAAAACTAAATTTCGTATAATTCGATTTGAGCATTCACGTTCTAAAATACATAATAGAAAATCCAAAAAATAGGCACCATAGTCGGTGTTTATACGAGGAAACAGTTGGAAGGGAAACATTTATTTTGTTTTGTTAGTAAATTACGGGAATACGGGAATGTTACAAATTCTCCACCCGTAATTTGCTTCCGAACTAAATGTTTTTCTTCCATTTGTTTCCTCGTGTAAACCCCGACATATAATGTGTTTTTATACATTTTTTTCTTATTCTTATTGTGTGTACTGTGCAAACACGCCTAGTGTGGCCAGATTGCGGGCGGCGCTGGTATGCCCGCGTTGGCACGGCTGAAGCTCGCGGATGGGGGGTGGTTCTTGCCAGCTCACTGGTCACTCACGCGCACAATAAAGAAAATCATACCAGCTATATAAAAGAATTAATAAAAGCGGTACGAAGTAACTGTAGCTACTCCCTGATTACATATACACCGGAGACTTTTGGCTTATGGTGTTGCCAGGATGGCCCTCCTACTAGAGGTATGGCATCAATATTGGTTGATTTGATGCCCCATATAGAAAAATTTTATTTAAAAAAAATATTGATCCAAGTATATATTACATTTTAATGTACTTAAGGATTGTCATTTTTTACATTCTAAAGTAGGTTCACTTTCGGTTAGGGATACCTAGACTTTGCTACAATTGTTGCTAAAAACATTCTTTTGAATCTAGTAAATTTAGAAATGTAAAATGAATTAAATGACTTTTGTAATTTTTAAAAACTTTTGGGTTTTAAGTTGCACTTTTTAAAAATTGCTTACATTTAAATGTTTGTTGAATTGGCGCCACTCATAATGAAGTTATTTGGAATAAAAGTATTAAAAGAACAAAAAATGTTTTTGAACAATTACCGTATTGTCTGAGCAGTTTAAGTTAATTTGGATTAACAATGTACGCACAACATATGCATTTGTATATTAATGTCACCAACATCTTTTTATATTGAAAAAGTAAATTAAAGGAATGCAAAAGCGTATGACAAGAAGTTAAAATAAATTTTAGTTTTTAGGTGATAAAGCAGTAAATTTTTAACAAGTTCTGTTTCTAAAAAACCATTTAACGGATTACTTAAATTTAAAATAATACCAAAATTATTGTTTTTTTGTAAAAAATAGAGCTTCTGGTCTATCTAAAAATCTCAATAAAATTTGGTTTTTGTTGTCATGTACTCCATTGTTTTATTATTTAAACATTAATAACAGTGAACAATTTTAAAATTTGAAAATGAACCAGCATTCCATTATCTTTCCTAAACATTCTTAAATTTTGAGGTTACTTAGAGAGAAAGAAAGACATCAAAAAATTTGTGAGGTTAATTTAAGCTCCTATGAACTACTTAATTTGTACATAAAATAAAAGTTAAAGAAGACAATAAATTCATTCAAAATTGATTTAAAATTTGAGTGGAAATGGGGGTTTTTATAGACGTATACGAGAAGGGGGTTTTTATAGACGTATATAACTTAGAAATATAATAATACAAATTTACGTGAAGTTTACTTTATTACTTTAAATATGACTTCTGGCATATGACCGCCACGGATTGCTCAGATGTAGTCTAATCTGAAGGTCCAATTTTCACACATTTGCGGCCGTATATCAGCAATAACGCGGCGAATGTTGTCCTCCAAGTGGTCAAGCGTTTCGGGTTTATCAGCGTAGCCTAACGACTTCACATATACCCACAGAAAAAAGTCTAGTGGCGTTAAATCGACCGATCTTGGAGCCTAATTCAAGGGCCCGAAACGTAAAACTATGCGGTTACCAAACGTTTCCTTCAATAAATCAATTGTGGCACGAGCATGTTACACAGACATGTTACGCCGTCTTGTTGAAACCACAGCTTCTGCACATCATGGTTGTTCAATTGATGAACGATCTGACCAGCATCGTTTTTTAAGAAGTACGGACCAATGATTCCACCAGCTCATAAAGCACACCAAACAGTCAGTTTTTCTGAATGTATAGGTGTCTCAACTTACACTTGAGGATTATCATCACTCCAAATACGGCAGTTAGTTTTATTGACTATTTCATTTGAACAAAAGTGAGCTTCATCGCTAAATAAAATAAAATGGATGTAGTGCGCGATATGTACACGTATTTGCACAATTTGGAAGCGTTGTTCAGGCGTCAAACCAAACTTAACATAAGTCACTTGACAGCTGACAAAAAAAAAGGCCCTTGATAACCAGTTTTTTTTAATTTCATTTTAATATTTTTGGTTTTATTAAAATTTTGTTACCTATAATGGCACCAGACGAATTTACGGTCACGGGATGTGCACAATTGGCTATTGTTATGTGAAATCGAATCTCATCCCTACTTAAGCATGTTTCTTATAATTAGTAATAACTAGGGGCGGAATTACGAGAAGCTTTACCAATAAATAATACTAAGACATTCTCATTTGCACACTAACGTAATTAAAGTAAGTAATTTTTTACGATCATACGCGACTGCATGCAAAACTGTTTTCATTTTTGTCAGATTCATGAAAACACTTGATTTAAACGAACCATTTCATTACCCAATTTACATGATTTAAAAATGTGTTATCATTTTCTAGACCTTTTGAATTAATATATTTTCTTTAATAAGCCAAAATATTAGTAAAGAAAATAGGTATACATACTTAGGTATATGATTTAAAAATTTAATTCAAAAAAATTTTTTATTTTTTGGTTAAAATTTGGAATAGATTTTACTATAACAATCAAGCTCATTTTCTCTGGTTTACTGATAGAAATTAAACATGTTTCATCAACCTTGTTTAGAGTTTTAAAATTTAGGTGTGAATTATATACATATAAATCATTTTCTCAAAAAGAGACTTGTAAAATATTTTTAAAAATCGTTTGTTCTTCGTTTCGTATTAAATTTGGTTGATAAATTTTTTTAAATAGAAATGTTAAACATTTAAGTCATAGGCATTAAATTTTAGTTTTATATAAAAGATGCTGCAATGAGTTTTATTGAATAGTATTTCAATTTAGTTATGTACATAGGTATATGTACCTTGTTTTCCTTATTTACCAGTTTTAACAAATCACAATGATAAAAATTCTGAATATACCTACATATTTAGTATTCTTACGTTTAACATACATACATATGTAGGTATTTTGAATTGTTTCAAATTACTTTTTATACCTACGTTTTAAATTTGAGAATATGTTTAAAAACTACATACAAACATATCTTCAATTTGATATTAAAGCTATGCGTTTGCCAAGAAGATACAAATTAGAAAGAAACAATGAAAAGGTACTCCTTATGACACGTAATTTAAAGGATATAAAAAGGACAAAGTACCAACATACTTTGTTTTCCATCCCTGCGCTATAGAAAATATTTTTAAGTTTGTTTTATAAGAGTGATAAATATTCATACATATGAACGTACATATGTATACATGCGAGTACATCGATACAAGTTAAAAAAACTTAATAGGTATGTTTCTACTAAGTTATCATTAATTTAATCATATATGTTCAAACTTACCCACATATACGAAATTACATGCATACATATCCATATGTACGTATGTACGTACATATTTACACATCCAAATGTTTATTTTGTTTTTATTTTATGGTTTGCTTATGATTTACCATTAATTTGGTAAATATATTTTATTCACCTAAATGCACTCATAAAGCATTAAATAAATCAACTCAATTGTGTGTTAAAGAGATCTCAGCAATTCAAAAACACTCCGACTTTTATTGTCTTTGCAATAGCAATAACAATAACAACAAACATTGCAACTAAATTGAACATGTGAGAAACAAAACAAAGCAGCGGCCATTATTTTTACCACTACACTAACAGGTTTTTTCTGTGAGCGTTAACGGCCATAATGCTTTCTATGGCTGAACATGAGAAGACAATAGCACTGTAAAATTTAATAGAACATGTTCGCCAGCCCCAGAAGAGTAAAAGAGTAAGCAGTAGTCAAGACTATTCTTATTGACGCTGCTGCGGCTTACGTTTATCAAGCGTGTGTTGAATTGTTTTTTTTGTTTTGGTTTTATAGTGCGTTTGATTATTGTTTTTACTGGATGTTGAGACGAAAAACAAATTTAGAGTGGAGAAAAGGCATCAGAGTAATAAACGTATGACTGTGCAATAAACGGATTATTAATAAACAAACACAAAAAGAATAATAAAAATTGTACAATTTGATGTTAAACTAAAATAAATGTTAGGTCATTCATTAATAAATTTTAAATTGTATCGTATACATTTAGCACGTGTATACAGGTTTTTATTAATTTTTTATTTATTTAATTTGTAATCTATTTTACGCTCTTAAACAATAAGATCGTAAAGAAATCACCAGCATTAAAATAAAAAATAAAAACAACATTACACTCAATTTGATAGCCAACAACTATTGTAGAGAACGCCAACAGTGTTGCCTCTAGTATTTCTTAACAACAAGAGCATCAATAATTTTAAGGCATTTGCCTATCACCGTCGCTTTCAAGTTAAGAGCAGCACCTTCAAAAAGCCAACTGCGGCAGCAGCAATAAAAGAGCAGCAACAGTCGCCAGAGATACACCGATACCGTCACCAATACATTTTGTGGAATTATAAATATTTTTTTTTCTTGTTGTTGCGTTATAGCCCGGCCATCCATCCATTCATCCATCGAAATACTCGTTTTATTTGCTGCAGATATTACCAATTACAGGAATTTTATACTCTTTTAAAAATTTCGTTTTATTATAATATTTATTATCGTAGAGCGCACAACTGTCTGCGGAGTGTTTTTTGTGTGTGACCGAATCGAAACTGTAACAGAAGCGTGCTCTGCTTCTAATAACTATACACTTACTATTTGTTTTTATTAGTTTTATTGTTGTTTTTATATAATAATACCTATAATCATAAAAAATAAACCTTCTTACTAAAAACCGCACACAAATAAAATAAAACTAAAAGCGTCGCATATACATAAGTACAGAAAAGCTAAAAATAAAAACTGAAAAATACGGATAAAAACGGTTTAAATTGTGAATTAAACGTTAAGAAAAAAATATAAATAGGTAATTCTTATTGTATTTTTTTAAGTGCCGAAGTACTTGATTATTGCCAGCGAAAACAAAAAAAGCCAAACACAAAAACAGGAGTATCCAAATAGAAAATTTGCAGCAGCAGTAACAGCATCATCATCAACCTCATCACAACATTGTTGTTACCGTGATAATCATCATTAGAAACAACGGCAACCACAATAATTCTTCTTGAAAACCGAAAAGCAGCAAAAACAAACAAACCTCTTGTGTGCGCTGCGTCTGTCTGCCTGTCTGTCCGTTTGACTGCCCCTGTTATTGTCATTGTATGCACTAACTATAACCATCCAAATCATTTTACATATTTACTTTAGTTTTATACGCAAAGTCATCAAATCAACACAGCAATTACTTTTGCTGCTATTAAAAATAAAAATAAAATAATTTTCAAACAAAAAAAGCAACAAGAAATAAAAAATTACATTTTTATAGTGTCCAACAACCACGTCTAGTAACTCTTGCCACCCAAATTTAACTAAAGAAAAAGTGCGCGAACTTTGTACAAAAATTAAAAATATAAGCATACCTTTTTATATACATATGTAGGTATAATTATATGTATGTACATTTATAAATATACATACATACCATATACATATATACAAATTTTTAACGTGCAACAAATTAAATACATTTAAAGTTTAATAACAAACATAAATATAAAATCAATAATAAAAGTGAGACCGCACACCAAGTCATTCATGGCCAAAATAAAATTCTAAAGAAATTTTTATTACTTTTACATCAACCAAAATATTTTTACGACTTTTTAAACGCGTGTGCGTTTGTTTAACTACTAACTACAATTAAAAGCAACAACAACAATAACACCTACCGTAGAGTCCTTTAAAAAACCATTAAATATTTTATCAAATAGTTTAAAAAACAAACAAATGGAAAAAGTGTCATATATGTAAACTGCCGTCGTGAATCGCAAAAAAATAATATAAATTTAAAGCGACGGTCTTTTTAACCAAAACATTTTAATACGAAGCAAAAAAGGTTGTTTAAAAAAAAATTTATAAACAAATTAATGAAATCACCAAGTACACCAACAAACTACACCAGTTTTTGCTAAACAATATTTGTTTTAAAAATATTTTCAACTAAAATTAAAAATTTTAAAAAATTTCGTTGCTTGTTTTTGCATAAAATAAAATTTAAACGCACACATAAACACAAGGTAAACCTATTTGTTTTATTCTATTTATATTTTTTATTTATTACACTTATATTGGTATATATTTATCTACAATTTGTTTTATTTATTCATTTTTTTGTTAGTACATACATACATACATATACATACATATGTATGCATAATAAAAAAGTATACATATTTATATACATACAGACATATGTATGTATGTATCTATGCAAAAATTTTTTTTTTTTAATTTAACTTAATTTTTAATTTGAATCATTCTTGGGTTGTTTAATTTTACAAAATTTTATAGGATTTTGTATTTTATTTAATTTTTATTTTGTTATTTTAATTATTTTGTTTTAAATATTTAAGTTTAATGAAATGTGGTTTACTTTTGCGTAAAATATTATATAATTTTCTCGTAAGGAAAAAATGATAATTTTCGTTAAAGTGTTAAAAACTAAATAGAAAATTTTGTTATCGAAATACAAATTCAAAATGATATATAAAGTTCCTTAAATTTTACCAAAACACTTAAAATCGTATCACAATAAAATAACGACTATCAGAATATTATTAGTTAAGACTTTGGATACATAAGGTTTTTTATAATTTAAAATAACAATATGTATCGTTGGTCTCAGGTAGAAAGGCCCTAAGTCACATAATTGTAATTTTACAGGAGAGGGTAAAAACATAATAGAAACTGTATACTACATCAACATGTTAATTTTATAACAATTGCTTGTAAAACCGTAATTTTCGAAAATATTGAACTAATTTTTTGTTACGAGGATTCTTTGTTTGAAATGTATTGATATCACTTAAAAAGTCAACTTCGAAAAAAATGCGAGCTAGGGCCTTTCTACCTGAGATGATGTATGTAAATATTTATATATATATATATGCATATACAGGGTGTTCGCCGGCTGTAAGTGATGTGGCACCGTTTTGGTGATACCACATGTTAATCAAGCCTAAAGCATGCAGTTGTGGCGTTAAAAAGTTTTTAAACATATCACGATATCGCTCCCTATTGACAGTTACCGTTACGCCGTTTTCAGTTTCAAAAAAGTAAGGTTCAGAGATTCCTTCTGACCCAATTGCACACCAGACTGTCACTTTTAATGGATGCAAAGGTGACTGATGAATAATTTGTGGGTTTTCCATTGCCCAGAACCGACAATTCTGTTTATTCACATATCCATTCAAATGAAAATGTGC